>JABASP010000222.1:0-66991 GCA_019776565.1 Sminthurinus signatus
TTTTTAGACTTCCGATTCCATGTGCCAGTTGAAACATCCGATGAAAATTCCATCTATTGTGACATTGGATTGAACAAGAGAAAGGAAAGAAAGAGAAAACAATCTTCTCCTTTTGCTGTTCTTTTTGTCTCATCATCAAACGGGATGCCTAAAGTAAAATTCAAGGATTTTGGTACGCGTCTCTTCCGTCTCTTTTTATTTGTGCAGTGTTTACTTACCTAGATCCTAGATACATTTTACACATGTCAATTTGCGTGCCTATAATTTTTTGTTGGGCAAGTTGTATTTGTGATTTGTGATGGTTTATGGTTTATGCAGTAGAAATCAATGGAGGAATGTCGTCTGTAGTGTGTAATGTGTAGTAGGTACCTTTTTATCTTTTACCTTTTACTTTTTATATAGTAGAGTGTGTAGAGCATATTGTATCAATGACATTGTAAATTACAGCAATTTTGCAACATACCATTATTATTCTACAGATAAGGACAAAAAAGTCACAAGTCGGCTTTGACAACAAGTATAAAGTATATTGTAACAACATAAAGCTGTACTAACTATATAAATGTATACTGTGTCCTGCTACTAAACGAAAATGGATAATGGATTAACTTTTTCCCTTTTTCGTTTTTCCTCTATACTATATTCTATGACTCTGTTGTATGTTCAGAAACGAAAAAAAAAGAATGCCAAGAAAATGCTAAAATAGAAGCATAATGTAGTGTAAAGAGTAAAGTAGTATAGATTATAGATAGAACGATCAAGGATGTACATTGTGCATCGTGCATGAAAACAGAAGAAAGATAGAAAGAAAAGAGGATTTATAACTCATAAATTTTGATTCAAGGAAGGAAAAAGGTGGAGATGTGTTGACTGTTGACTGTCGAGTTAGCTATCAAACGTGCACAAGATAAAACTACGTACAACATACATGATAAATACAATATACAATATACACTACGCATCTATGTATGATGTATGCTATAGATTAATTTATACAGTTTTCCAAGTAGTACATGGACAATTTATGTAGGGTATTGGGTACAGAAGACTGAGAAAAAAAATCCATTTTCACACATTTTGAATGCAAAAATATCCTACTTACTAGTACGTAGGTACAAACTATAGCCAATTTTCAAAAGAGAATAGCGAATAGCGAATAGAGAATAGAACAACATGCAACCTTGAATTTCCTGTAAAAGGTAAAAGGTATTTGCTCCTGATTTCTTCTCCTCTTCTCTCCTCATCCCATTATCGTAATCGTTATTATTGTTGTTATTCCTGTGGTTGTAGTGGGTAGTTTTAGTTTGAATGTGGGAGGAAGAAATCTTCCACATTGCATTGCAGTCATCTTACATCTTACATAAACACCATACTCCATACACTAATTTTTACATGGATGTGCATACAATATTATGCAATTATGCAGAATGCAGTATGTTTAAGTATGGTCGACAAAGTCAAAAAGTCAAAAAGTTAAAAAGTCAAAGTCAAAAGTCAACCTGAGTCCTAAATCCAGAATCCTGAATCTAAACATTCTCAATTTTCATTCCTAGTTCTTACTAATAAATAATAATAATAATAATTATTCTTATTTTTTTTGGAACATTTTAGAAATTATGCATTGTATTTGTACTACAATCTACAAGAAAACTAAGTACAATTTCATAATATAATGTGGATTTTCTCAATCTTTTCAGTTTTCAGGATTCGGGCTTCAGTAACATTAGAACAATATTCAACTCTCTTGATCTTGATCTTGATCCTTGAATGTTGAATGTTGAATGTATATTATATTACATATATAAGAACTATACTATATAAAATTCGTAATGCACAAAGTTGTTGTCAATCATCATGCATCATGTTTGTCTTTACTAGTTACTAGTACTTGTGTGGTGTTGAAAAGAGGAAAAGGTGAAAACATGAACTTGGATCTATGTCTATGTCTATGCTGAGAGAATGGAGAATGGGAAATAGAAATGGTCGACTTCGGATTTCCGTGCCTAGTGCTCATAATGTATGGTTATGCATATATCATGTATATGAATTGCATAACTCAAGTGACTACTTCTATTGTAGTGACTGAACACTGCATGGTAAGAATGTTATTTTTAGACAAGAAGTGTGAGCATAATATATAATATATGTTAGTTGGTTTACTGGTGTAAAAGATAAAAGATTATGTGTAATTGTTTTAATGGCAAAAACAAACTTTTGTCGTTTGTCACCCACATTACATTATTGTATTTATAGTACGTGTGGTGTGGTCTGATGTCTGAATTCTGATGTGTGTACCTACATTGTACATGGTACATGCTGAACGGCAGACTGCAGACATTATATCTGTACATGTATAATTTTTCATACATGATTTATGCCATTTTATATTTTGACTAGTGACAAGTACCAAAATTATGACATAATCCCTAATGTTTTTTTTTCTACTTTTTTCCAATACTATTCTTAGCCAAGCCAAACCAAGTACCAAGCCAAATGGAGCGAGAGTTATATATGTGGGATGTGGGTTGTAGTTTGTAGTTACCTTATTACATAAATAATGTTTACTTTTTATGCACTTGACATTGACACCAGGACCAACTGACGACGGACATTCGAACATTTGTACACGGCACAAGGCACAATGTACATAATGTATAATTTTATTTTCCCATTCATTTTAATTTTGAATCAAAGTCCAGAGTCCAGAAACCAGAAAGGTGAGACAGGAGACCCCATGCATTTGAGCACATACTAGAATAGAAAACACATGTCATACTCATACCTCATACATAATGTCATTTCTGCACAGCTGGTTACTGCTTACTTTTTTTGTACCCATTTTGAATGGAGAATGCAGAATACAAAATGCAGGATGCAGACGACATGGTGACTGGTGACTAAATTTATATGGAGAGTTTCTTGTTTTATGTTTTATGTATTTACAGTTTATATGTTATATGTTATGCGTTTTAGTTTTTAGTTTCTGCAGTTTTTTCTTTAGGAATTCCTCTTTCTTGATTCGCGATTCTTGGTACTGAATGCAGAATATAGAATGTGCATTTGTAAAACATGTGATGTGATTTCCACCTGCATTAATCCAAAGGAATATTTATAGCTGACACATTCTGCATTTTCCCTGAGCTTCAAAAGCACAACATAAATAAATGTAAATATGAGTATGTATATAATGTATTTGCATTTGTAATCTGCATGAGTATATTTATGGACGTTACACGTGGGTATTTATTTATGTATAGGTGAGGAATTTTTATTACTGTGTGCAGTTGCATCACAGATTTTATCTCTCTAATTTTTTCCTGCAACGAACATGTTGTTCAATTTGGAGTTTAGAGGGAACGCATCAATTATACCCATAATCCACGATTCACAATGATTGTAAGAATAATTGTACACATCAGTTTATTGCAGAATGCGAAAGTTTGCAGTTTGCAAAATACATGTGTTGCAGATTGCAGAGATGCTGGATGCAGTGAGATCACTTGGCATTTACTTGTTACTTGGAATTTAGATAAAATAAAATACGACGCCATCACTCTGAAAAAGGAGAGAAGGAAATATTTGGGTTTGAAACCTCAAAAAAATCCATATGCATGATTATCATATTCCTTATTTCTGTTTTCATTCATTTAGATAGTTCACAGTTCACAGTCATTTGCATGTGTCTGTGTGTTTTGAAATTTGAAATTCGGAATACTTTTTTTTTGCAGAAACTGGTAAGTGGTAAGCAGGAAAAAATGAGGACAAAAGCTGCATACTCTATTTTTTAGTTTTTACACTTTTTTCACTTTACAATGAAATGAAATAGTGAAAGAGTGAATAGGTTTATAGTTTATATTTTAAGTCCAAATCCTAGAATGTGGACGCACTTTCTTCATTATTTCAATAGAGAGAGCGAAGAAAGATTATAGTTTAGAGTTATGAATGAACCAAAAACCAAAAGTGAAGACTACAGAGTTCAGAGCGTACATAATACACATAATACATAATGTTGCACGTTACACGTGTAAAGCATATTAAACAACACATACAACATGTGTACTTGTTTTTTGCAACTTGGATGTATTTCCTTGATTCTTGATACTTGATATTTTACATGGATGCATGTTTTATGTTTTCGTAGTACATTTGGTGTCCCGACCAAACAACTGAAGAGGCAGAGGCTACACAAAACGGGAATACCCGATACCCGACTTTCGGATTTTCTCCTAGTGATGTCTCTGGCGGTAACTTGGTGGTTCATGCACTACTTTTGAACACTATTTTGATTTTGTTTTGCCCCAAGCCCCAAGCTTTAATGCACAGGAAATCTCTTGTCCTAAATAACTATTTGTATTTTTGCATTATATTTAGCACCTTTGAAGACTTCAAAAAACGCAAAAAGCAGTCTTGATGAACCAGACGCAAACCTTTTTACCCGTTGAAAATCATCTCCATGTTGATGCATCCAGCATTATTTAGCATTGTGTAGTAAAGGTTCTGTAATATTCAATATTCAATACAAAAGCATCTCAAATTTCCCTGTATCAATTTACATGGTATTATCTAAATTGATTAATCAGTTTTGAGTTTTGAAATTTAATTAAGAGCAAGAAACCCCATAAGAAAACCTGGCAGCTACAAACTTTATAAATTAAGCCTTCCTTTTTCATTTCATGCCTACTGAAAAATTACGAGTTTCACTATTCAAAGATCTCAAGCAGAATAAAGAATAATTACTTTATACTCATCTGTTCAGTTAGATTTAGCTGATAGATTTAGCTTCCAATTACAATTAGTAAGTAGCGTTCATCAATGAACCATTCAGAGGAATCGATAGTAAATTAAAGATGATCTCAAATCTCAAGAATGAATCATTTCCTTGCAATTTTTAACTATTTTTAGCGTAAAACAGAAGACAGCATATTGGGTGTCAATTTTCAATGCCACTCATTCTTATTCATTCATGCAGTTTACATCTATACATAATGTATAACGATGTTGAGATTTGAGATGCTTCGTGAGTTTGTACTTTCCATACAAAATCCAATTGGGCTCTGAAAAAAATCTGCCAATGAAAAATGTTGCAAGTAAAACAAAGCATAAAAAGCGTCATACCGAAACTTGAGCATTGAGCATTTTGAGCAGTGAATACTGAATATGCTGAGAGTGCTGAGCATTACTCAAAACTCAAAATATCTAGAATCTAGACATTTTAACATTCTCCATCTCATTTTCTGTCTTCTTTTTACTGGAACTGCCAAGCTGCTTCTTTCTACTTTCTATTTGTGATAAATGATGAGAGAGAGAGAGAAATCACTTTGCAAGTTTCTCTAGATTCTAGATTCTTGGAAAATAGATACACACTAGACACTAGATTTACAGTTGGATTTGGATGTGGATTTGAATTTGCATGGACTTTCCGTCTCTCTCTCTCTCTGTTTTTCTCTTTTTCCTCCTTTCAAATTGAAACAATGAAATGAAATAGACTACCACGGAGTAGATATCTAACAAGCTCAAATAAGAAATAAGAAACAAAGCGGGAGAAAGGAGGAGAAAGTAGAAGAGAGAGAGGGAAAAGTGAAAACATAGTGAGTTGGAGAAAGTACTGGGAGCGGGGAGTTGGGAGCTTTGAGAAAACTATCAGTGACACATGGCACATTGATCAGGAGACACAGAGTCGAAAAACTATGCTGATGTGGTATGGTCTGGTCTGGTCTGTTTGATATGGTTTGGTTTGGTGTGCTGATTTTGAATATGAATGGGAATGTGAATGTGTGGAGAAATCTTGAATGTATCCGGTATCCAGTATCCAGTACAATCCACATATACTTCCAATGTTTAGTATAATATAGAATAGAGAATAGACACGTATATATATTATTTGTATACACGAGGAATACCACCCTCTAAATTCTAAATCCCGGAGTTGGAGCCGGAATCGGAGCTGGAGCTGGAGCGACTGGAATGGGGAAAAGACCTTCAAAAAAGGACGAGAAACAACCAAGCACATCGGAGAGTGAACTGAGAACTGAGAAGCGGGTAGTAGAGTTTGGATTTTGGAGTTGGTAGTGTGCAAAGTAAAGTAAAGAAATGTGCTTACGTCTGCCTCGGTGTGTCCTGTGTATCGTCTGTATGTTGTATACATGTAGTATGCAAGGATCTATGTAGTTATGTAGCTATAAGTGCTTATGAGACTGTGTGTGAAGGAAATAGCAAATAGCAAGTAGGAGAGCAGTAGCAGAGGAATTTGGATTTGTAATCTGTGTGTAGTGTGGAGTGTAGATACATGTGTGTAGAACGTAGAGTGTAGGGAGTAGCGGGTACCTATGTGTTTGCTGGGACATTTGGGAGAAAACCGGGAGTCGGAAGAAAAATTCCGCCAGTTCTTTTGAGGGAGGCTCAAAAGAAGGAGGGAATTTATCCTCAAAATCCTTCTCATTTTATCTCATCTCATCGTTGGTTTTGTGATTGTCATTGTCATTGTCTTTGTTTTCGATTTCGACTTTGAGTTCGACTTTGAGTTCGACTTCAACGTGGAAGCTCGAAGAATGGCAATTAGTACACAAATATTTCCGTAAACACAAAACACCATACAAAATACAACATCATGCAAATTTAGATATCCAAATCCGAATTATCTTCTTCGTCTTTTCATCTCCTTCTTTGTTCTAAAGTCGTCTCATCTTTCTTGTTTTCCTTTTAGTTTTAGTTTTTGTGTGGTCTCTTTCCTAAATGTTCCATCTGTCTCTCTCTATCTATCCACCGTCTGCAACAAATTGTGCAATCAAACTTAATTGGGATCCAATTTACCGACATCCAACATCGATCCACATCAACATTGATACTCGAAACTCCAAACTCCAAACTCGGAAGTTGAAACCAACAGAAAAGAAATACAAAGAAGCAACACACACAACAATATGAAGAAGACATGAGACAAATTACATTAAAATACGTGACTACTCCTCTTTATTACCTTTATTAAGAGTCTTCTCAAGTTTACTAGTAAATTCAATTCAATTCAATCCAATCCAGTCCAATCGGATTCAGAGATCTAAAATCCAAAACACAGTATGCAGCAAACTAAATTGAAATTGAAAATGAGAGTCGAGTTTCAAATGTATGGGAATGATCTTGACATCCTAAAAAAAATCTCAACTTTTTGGATACCTCTTTTACCTTCTCGATTTTTCAACCCCATTGGAAATTGAAAATTCTTCATTCGTGTGATTCAAAAGATTCGAGATTCGGGACGTTGTACATAATATTATGTGTACTCTGATTTGTGATTATTCAAATTAGCACTGCAATTAAAATTCTTCATCGTCATCCTCTGTGGACGTCGTCGTCATTTGTCCTTTGTTTTCCTAATTTCCAAGGTCCAAGTTTTTTATTTATATTTTTTACTTATGTGCAAAAAGTCGTTTCTCTCTAATACTTATCTCCTATCACACGTTGTAAAAATCAACTATAAAATCTAAATATAGCACTACACACTATAATAATAATAAGAAACTCATTTTGTGAAACTTTTGGTTAAACGTTGAAAGGGGATTTTGTTAATTGAGGATTAATTGACCACACATCAAGTATATATTTTTTCAAACTAAAAAGTTGAAGTTTTCAAGTTGGATTTTGTTCAAGTTCCAAATTCCAAAGTTATCATCTGTGATCTGTGATAAAAAGATATTATATTAGAAAAGTGAAGAATCAATAACTATGTGAAAGATGAAATTAAAGACATTCAAATTTAGTCTATATTAGCATAAAATATATATAAATTATAACAATAATTCATGTTGTTAATTTTGAGCTGTTACTTGTTCGAAAGTTAAAAGAAAATCAAGAATCAAGAATGCAGATTGGCAATCAAAAAGTATCAAGTATCAAAAGAGTAGCATTTTAAAATGGTGAAAGCTTCAAAAATGTGCTATAATATTGTATTATTATAATGGTGTACCTTCAAAATATTATAAAAGTATTCAAAGATGAGCAATGAGCAGTATATTAGATAATAACGTAATCCTTTACCTGATGATATTAAAATACTTCAATCTGTGTTGTGTCTATGTACCAAAAATAAAAGTTTAAGTGTGCTTTCAATGTACCTAAATAACTAATTTAAATAAAATAAAAATGACAGGAAATCATATTATACCAAAAATGTATCAATAATAATCATTAATAAAACTATTATGTATTATAATATATAAAATATAATGGAGCTGTCTATTGTCTACACATATTCAAGACCTAGATAGTTGTGAAAAAATGTACCTTCAAACTATAATAATAATTAATAACATAATAAATAAAATACTTTAAATAATTTTAATTAATTAAATAAAACCTGTCGTTTTTGCCCCATATATTTGCAATAAAATGAAATATCCAACATCAAATACAACAAAATGTCAACTGTCCAAGTATTTTATATTTTGACGGAACATGATCAATCATCAGTCATCAGTCATCAATTATGAACAATCAGAAATGATCAAGATACATGTAATTGATTATTTAGTGAATCTTTCTTGATCTTTATGGTCTTTGAAACTTGAAAAATACATCAAGTTACAAAATAGTTTCTTTACGGGACAAAAATACTTTGCAATTTCATTGTTGACATCAGTGTGTTTAAAGTTTAAAGGTATTTTGAAGAATCATGTCATTCAGCTCTTGTTCAAATGATGGTCTGATGACCACAAAGTCCGAATTTGGGGTCACTACGTACGAGATCAGATTTCCAAAAAGGTAATATATTTTATATTTTGTATCATCATCAAAAAAATCTGACCTAGTATTACGTCTTACCGTTAATTATTATGATTAAGTATCGTACTGGAAATAAGAAGTATTTTATAGTATTGAAAAGTGAATATATATATATAAAAGTAAAACAAGCACAAGAATGAACTAGTAAATTATTATCATTCTTAGTACAACTAGTACTACAATATTATTTTTATTATTTTACTAAGAATGAAGCATGAAGAATCTGCGTATAAAAGTATGGATGACTAATTTATACTCATATAATATATATATTATGACAAATGGCAATATTATATTAAGTAAATTATTACAGAGTTAAGACAGTAGCAGTCCGTGTGTAGTGTTTAGTTCTCTACATATTTATCAGACAGTCGGTCAAATACATAATACATATCAAAATATCAATGTGCGTTTTCCTTATCTCTGTCACCAATAATTTCTTGCAAATGAGGAAACTCATTCATTATTCATTCCTTATTATTACAATCAAGTCTAGTTTGCGTGTCTGTGTGGGGACATGTAATAATGTATAAAGTATAAAACGTGTATTATTATATATTATTATTCTACATATGAGAAGACAGTATATATGTAAAACTGATGCTAAAATGTATGACATTCTAAGTTATAAGTTGTAATTTATCAGTGGAAAGTGAGCAGTAAGAAAAGTTCAGGTCGAATATTATATATACTTATTACAAATTACAAAGAGTTAGTTCTCATATTTCACTCATTCAATCAGTTTAAAGAAGGAGCGACAACTTGTGTTACACTTTATAATTCAAGTGCAGCTAAACTAATAGGCTTTGTCCAGTCTCCAGTCTCCTGTCAAAATTTCTTATTTCCGTTGTGCAGTTATCAGTCAGTAATCATTATCATTCTTCCTTATTTCTGTGTCATCGGTACCCATCAGATCGTAATCAAATCGTAAATGATAAACCATTCGCTCTTTTGGTACATATCACGTGAAAATTGACAAGTGTACAAACAAAGTTCAAAGGGTTTGATCTTTAAAGGCAATGAAGTTTCTTTAGTGCATTCATCAACATTTTATTCAGTATTCAGTACTCAGTCATTTCAAAAGTTCCAATTCAGAACATTTTTAAACTGCATTTCCCAGTATAGACTATTGAAACTTTTGTGTTCGTAACATCGTATATCGAATGTAGATATTCTACAATAGCAAAGTTGGTTACACGGATATTTTTTATGAATTGTAACTTGTGGGTTGAAAAAGGTTGTGGTATGGCGTATGGCTTGTGACTCGTGACCAAAGTTTATATATTATCTACCATAATACACAATATGCATCAGTGATTAACAACAACAAACAGAGTTATGACTTATGACGTGAATATATAGCAATTAAATAATAAACAAACAACGTAAATCTACGTCAGTGTTCTATAATATATTATGTATATGCATTATGCATCGAGATCATCTAATCTAAATGAGCTTGTCAATTGTGAATTGTGAGAAAGTACAAAGTAAGTAACGACAACATTTATATGTGTACATTACCCATGTGCACACATAACTATAAACTATACTTTGCTTCCAGTTGCTCTGGTCATAATTCACATAATTCATAAATAATCGATTCGGGACTGGAATTTTCGAGTTTCGGGGTTTTTCGATTTACGATTTCCGATTACTGGAAGCCAAACCACTAAAGAATATCTACGTGTTATTCGTTGCTGTTTTTTTCTTGTGTATAATCTGCAACTTTCTATTGTGGTAAAGAAATAACATTTTATTAGAATGTATAGTATGCTTGTTATTTATTAATTCCTAATACAATAATAATTATAACCTAGAAGGACAATCTTCATATAGAAAAATTGTAAAAAAAAAATGAAGAGTTCCCTCATTTAAAACTTCAAACTTGAACACAAAAAGCTCCAAAATAGCAAAACGATCGAATATTGAATGTTACAAAGTATATATTCAGAAAATATGGGTTTACGTGGAAAACTCGATAGATGAAGAATGAAGAACAGGGAGCATTAAACAATAAACAGTAAAATAGAACAGCCCAGTCCAAAACAGAAAAAAAACTAGAAGATGGATAAAATGAGTGAGTTAGTGAGGAGTAGTACTCTCTTGTCTAGTATCTAGTAAAACTATCTCTGTCTGTGGAGAACAAGCTGAACGTAGTTATGAATCATGCATCATGACAAAAGGCAGAGGGAGAGGGAAAGTAAAAGAAAAATTAACTCTATTCTGACTCTCTCTGATAAAATATGTATATATCTAAGTATCTATCCATCTTTGTGCTTCAGGATTCAGGATGCAAATGCATTACATAACATTTTACACTACATTTTTAAATACTGTAAACTGTGTAAATTGTATACATTCTATATTCTATTCTATTTTATCATCCTCTACCCTCTCACAAGAAAAACATGGAGAAAAGTCTCGAGATTCAAAAAACTCAAGATAACAAACGAGTAGGTTACAATTTACAATGTAGGAAATACGTAGTAGTACGTATTACGTAAATTTGGCGTGTATCTAGTATCTAGTATCTATATAGCACGAAGCATCTGGTCTGGTTCTTCTCTCATTTTGTTTTGCAACATTGTACACTGTACACTTTGTAATTTGTAATTTTTTATGTACTCTACTCTCTACTATCTACTCCCATGTAGACACTGTACATAGTATTCCATTACTTATTCCTTACCATTGCAAAGCGTATTTAGTATTTACTGTACTACATAATATTACTACTGCTACTACTACTACTACAGATATTTCACCTCCTTCTGTTTCTGCTTATTTCTTCCTTCCTGGAACTACTACTAAAGGCTATGAAGCAGTATAAAGTATACAGTGTGTAGTGGAAAGCTGAAAGCTCAACTATGAACTGCTCTACTCTACTTGCTTACAGTTTGGAACCGAGTTCAATTCAGTTCAAAAAATCTATTTAGAAGAAAACAAAACAAAAATACAAAATTAACAGAAGCAAAAGAAAACACAAAAAAAACAGATGGGAGCGTCATTCGTTTTGTGGAGAATGTAGAATTTAGAATGTAGAGTACAACATGTATTATATAAAATGTCCACAGAAAAGGTCCAAGATTCTGGTCTACAGAAAATCCTTTAATATTTGTCAGCTCTAGTTTATAGTGCATAGTGTGTAATGTGCAATGGTTGACAGTGTGATGACAATGTTGGTTGTTAGTTTTTGTCACTTTTACTCTCGTGGATTCATGATTCATCCTCTTTTTTCATAGAATCGACCCACATTAGTTATTTCTGTCTTTCATTGACAATTGACATAAAAGTTGAAATATTTTAATTGCGTAGTTCGTAATCAGTAATAAGCTCCTAATTACTGGCATAACTATAGGTAATGAAATTCTCGTTTTCCTCAGGTGGCTAAATACTAAATAATGAATGCTGAATGAAGCAGTGTCAGTGGTCACTATAAAACATAATATTGCTTATTGCTTGAAAATATCATTACATTATTATTTATTAGTAAATGAAATGTATATAAATTTTTACCCTAGGAAAAATCTTCTTTTTACAAATCGATATTTTATATTTATTTTGTTAATGTCCAAAGAAAAAAGGGTCTGTAACAGAAAACAGAAAGCAGAAACATTTTGACTTCCATCTTTCAATGCTATACATTCTAAATTCTAAATATTCTAAATGTACTTATATTTTTATAGCTCAAGTTTTATGGGATTCTGAACTCTGAACAGGCCAGGCCAAACCAGGCCGTTCTGAGTAATATCTGTATTCGTAATATTAGACCTTTAGCTATATGTAATAAATAAGTACTAAATGTGTATGGTATTTTGTACATTCTACATTCTACATGCTACATACATACACTTTTAACATTAAATGTCTCTACCTTTTAGTGCTAAAAAGTCATACACATAATATTATTATGGTGACTAAAATAAACTAAAATAGTAGCGATAATAATAATAATAAGTGAATAAAACTAATGGTTTACATTTTGCATTATATTCTTGTACATAGGTACAATGTACACTGCACATGTGGTAAAATATTCTATTTTGTATTTTGTCTATACGTAGAATTTGTAGATAAAGTTAAAGATGTAAAAATTGAGGTGATAGGTGAGAGTCCAGAATCGAGAGTTGAGAGTTGAGAGTCGAGGGAAATGAAATAATCCATCAAGAGATAAAGATAAAAACCCGGGTGGTGTAACATACAACGTAGGCAGATTATTCACTGTTTTCTCGATTCTCCATTTTCAATCCACAGCTACATCTTTTTACTTTTTAGTCCCCTGTACACAGGATAAATTATAGATTGTAGATTGTAGATGTGTCTACATGAAACTTTTAAAGCTATACTATACTATAAAGCATACTATAAAGCTTCATAATAATATCTATAATCTATATATACATCTAATATTTGTTTTCTCTCGACTGTATCTGTATCTGTATCTTCTGACTTGGTTTTAGGTTTTTAGATACCTACATGAAAATGGGGAAAAGGTGGAAAGGTGGAAAAAGGGCTTATCTCTAACACTGTCCACTGTGTTTTTGTCCACTGTGTTCTTGTCCATCGTTTGATGACTGATGACAAAGTGGATTTTATACACTATCTTCTATTTATTTTCTCTTCACACTCTACACTCTACACACACACACACACACATGATAAAAAGATATTCGCCATTCGATGCGCTTTAAGTCCATAATTGGCTATTCTTCTCACGATCAACTAGACCAGACTACCAAACTACCAGACACCAGAGTGGACCGGAGTGGAGTTAACTTACAGTTGACGGGGCGATGAACAGTTATAGTCATAAGTGCAGTGTGTCCAAGTGTTTATAGTGAACATTTTCACCAGTTCAAAAATATCTAGTGCCTATAGTTTGTACTTAGTAGTTCGTAGTGTCAGCAGTTTGAACAAATTTTGACTTTGGACTTTGGACATTGGAGTTTATAAATAGTAAATAGTTTTGTGTTCTGTAGGTAAGTGTCTTAGGTCTTATGGATTATGGATTATTACGTAATACCTGATACATAATAGAGCAATAATTTCAAAAAGTTTCTAGTTTCTAGTTGACTCTTGTCACGACATGGGACTTTGGACATTGGAAATGGCCTAATATCTAATATATAACAAATAGTCATTAGCCATACTGGTAGCTTAATGTTCAGTGTTCAAAGTTCAATGTTCAAGATTCGATGCACGTTAAACTATATCGAAATCAAATATCAAATATCGAATGTAGAATACAGAATCGGATCGTCAACCGTTTTCACCATCCGTTTGGTTTGGTTTGGTTTATCCCATGTCATATGAACAAGAAAGTGTGGGTTTTATATTTGGATTTGGAATTGGAATTTGATGCTGGTACTGATGTCGATGTCGATGCCGATGCCGATGTTGGTTTCTGTTTGGTCTGGTTTTGGTCTGAGTTTGGTGACAACATGGTTGTCGGTTGTCGGACGTAAAAGTTGGGTAAAGTTGTCTAGTTTGTGTGAAAAAGTTATTCTTGACTTGCCGTCTCCTTCTTCTTCTTCTTCTTCTTCTTCTTTAGCTTTTGCAATAGGAAAATTTGTAGTCGGGACAGCCGTACAAAGTAGCAGGAGAAATGAGTAGAGAGTATTAGAGAGTGGGAGTGGTGGGAACTCTGGTTCACATGTATGTACAATGTACAATGTACGATTCCCAATTCAACCTCAAATTCCAAATCCAACTCCAAATCCAGTGCAGAAACGTCCAAATATTTACATGTAGAAATTCAAATTTTGGACCTAGTTCCAAGTTCCAAATTCCAAATGCCGATGCAAAAACGGACTCTAAACTGGAAACTGGAAACTTTAATTTTTAACATGATTTCTAATTTCTAATTTCAAAATGGAACATGTCACTGGGAGTGGAACTAGAACTGGAACTGCTAGGAGTGGAAATCCATCGCCATCGGAACAGTAATATGTACATAGTAGAAAGTTAAAAGAAGGTTTCTACTTTCTACTTTCTCCATTTGTACAAGTATCCAAAGAACATTTACAAAGAATAAAGGATCATATAGTGAGTGAGTGAGTGAGTGAGTGAGTGAAGAATGTGTGAGTATAGATATAGATATAGATAAAGTGAACTTTTAGAGAATGGTTTGTCGTTTGTAGATTCCAGATATATGTACACTTTGTAATATTTTAGAATTGAGAAATGGTCATGTTCACTAGACGTTGGTGAGGTTGGTTGGTCGGTTGGCTAGACTGACTTGTCTACTGTCTACTTGTCTGGCTGTTTGGTTGGTGGGAATGATTGTCAACTTTGCACAAAAGCTATCAAACTGTAATTATTTTAATGGAGAATGGAAACAGAGAAAGAGAAAATAGAGGATTGAAATCTTCTTCCTTCTTCGTCACCCTTCTCTTCCCTTCCCTTCGCATGACATAATAACTCAACTCATACAACTTACATAAACATCCCACACACACTAAAGAGTATAACACTGGACTGGAACCTGGAACTGCCGAAGGAGAAAAGTTTTGAGTTTTGAGTCTTGAGTTTTCAACTTGGAATTACATGTTGTACACATTAAACACAAGGAACAAAACTCTGTACTCTGTACTCTGCATGTTTTGTTCGTCCATTTCCAAGTTCCTATAGTTCCAGCTCCTCGCACTTGCTACTTAATAGTTTCTTATGGATTGGTCATAAATCCTAAAGTTGTAATAATACTGTACTGTACACTATAAAATACGTAATATACATTGTACACTATGGCTTTTTGTACTCTAGTATCAAGTATTCAAGGACTTTTGTGCAAAAAGGTAAAAGTAAAAAGTAACAAGGTCTTTAAAACTTGAAATTGAATTTGTATGTGGATTTGGACTCTGATTGAATTCTTCCCACATTTTTCATTCCAATATTTAAATTTTATCCTGATACTCCTTTTTTGTTTGTCATTTGTCATGTGTACAAACTCTATTTTGGTCTTTGTCAATCCTTTCAAATTTAAAATGTAATGAATAAAGGATTATAAAGTCGATTCATTCAACTTTACTGGTATTTTATGTATATTGTATATTGAATATTCACTCTGAAGCGTTGAAAGGGAGGGTTGAGTAATTTGGCTTTTGTGAATTTGAACACTTGAACATTTGAACTAGCTAATCGTAAAAACTGAAGAGAGACTCGAGACTTGATCCTTGAGAACCACAAGTCGAAAACAAAGGAGGCGAGAACTCGAAACGAGAGTTTGTGCATTGTACATTTGTACATTTGTAGTTTGTAGCCGGCACATAACACATAATACATAATATATAATATAGCATGCATAAATATCCATATCCACGATAATAAATTGAGAGCAGCTGTAAAGATTTCATAACTTTACTCTTTCACTACTTCACTCCTTGACTCTCTCATCTCTCATTCACTCTTTTTCAAGAGTACTTATACTACTTAATTCCCCCTTTCATCCTTATTCATTATTCACCATTTGCTATTCTTTAGCCGTTTTGGTTTTGGTAGGATTTTGGTTTTATTCCAAGTTCCAAAAGGGAGAAAGGAATCACAAATGTAGAATGTAGAATGTAGATACATTCATTTCACTCTGAATTCCAAGTGAACTGACTTCTAAATTCCACGCACTATTTACTATTTGACTGTCTCTTGTACATTCTACATTGTACATAAAGCATAAAGTTTGGGCAAAGAAAAGCAAGAAGAAGAAGAAGAAATGAGATATGAAAACTAGACAAGGATTCTACGGGTTGGTTCTGGTATTTGATATTTGGTATCTATTTTGTATCAAGAATCAAGAGAAACGAGGAGTAAATAGCCCGTTAAAATTATAAGGAGACTCTGGAGATGGAGAATTATGGATTACGATGAAGCGTATGATGTATTTGTACAGTGTATAATAGTTTGTACTTTGTACAAATATTACAGAGTCATATTGTAAAGAAGAGTAAAGTCAAGTGACAGGGAAATGAGAAGAAAGTAGAAATGGAAATGGGAAAGTTGAGAGAATAGAATAGAATTGAATAGTGAATAGTGAACCAGCATTTTTTTTGTATGATTGTCGACTTTGGACTTTGGGCTTTGGACAAAGTTTGGGACACACAATCCGGTTGATTCAAGATTCAAGATTCAATATTTAATACAAACTTGTAACTTTTCTAGATTCTAGATTAGACTGTCCCGTGTGAGCCGAAGTGTAAAAATCCAAAGTTTTCACAATTTGGATTTGTTAAACAGAGTAAAATAAGATTTTCGAGTCGATCCGAGTTTGTTAAGGGGTCATTTGACGAGGTCAAAGTGTCCAAATTTGTATGTAATTCGAAGATAAATGTCAAGTTTTTGTTCAATTTGGACGCCGATTAAACAACAATAATTCCAATTACACCTCTGCATTATCCAAGGTTATGAGATCTGCAGTAAATGTGCGGCGTTTAGTTGGAATTTTTGTTTAAGCGGCGTTCAAATTGAACAAAAATCTGACATGTTTTTTCGAATTCTTTTCAAATGTGAGCCCTTTGACCTATTGAAATGACCCCTTAATCAACTCGGATCGACTAGAAACTTGACAGAAAATCTTATTTTACTCTGTTTAACACATACGAATTGTAAAAACTTTGGGTTTTGTACGTTTGAGCTCACATTGGACAGTCTATTCAAGATTCTAGATACAAAAGACACAATGAATTTTTTATACGGAACAATGGGCAAAAAGAAGAAAGTTGAAAGTATATGTATAATAATATAGGAGATGCTGTAAGCTGTATGCTGTATCTACAGATATACCATGACAGAAAACACAAAGAATTTACTTGATTCTTGATTTCTCTTGCCAACTGGACAATGGACAAAATGGACAACTTTGTTTTTGTTGACTATCTCAATTCTCAATTCTCAATCCAATTTCAAGCTCACAATCTGTCTCAACCTTCTTTCCTTGTGGACTGTGGATAGTCTAGTCTGTCGTGTCTAGTCGCAAAATATCTTATAATAGTAAATAGTAAGGTTCATAGTTCAGGATTCAAAATTCTCGTGACTGGACTGGACTGGTTGCTGTAGTTTCTACTTTTCTAGTAATTGGAAGGAAATGCTTTGAAATTAAAGTAATTTAAAGGAATCCGCTGTAGAATGTAGAATGTACGTATAACGTATAATCTATAATAGTTTTTGTACACAATCTTGACTCTTGACAATTTTGTAGTTTATCTTTTTTTTGCATCTTGTATCTTGTCAGTATTTTCATTATGCAGATATTTTCGTACGTGTATGAACGTGTTTGTACAATAGTTCTAGTTGTAGACTAGAACTTTTAGTACTAGTGTTAGCGAAAGCTTTGAAAATTTGTTTTGATTTTGATTGTGCCAAATGTCATTTTTCGTACTCGTGTTTGTGAGATTTCCACCTCCTCTGTAGTTTCTTTGGTTTTCAGCATTTCGGCGACATCACAAACTTGTGTGATTTTTTTTACAAGTTTCGAGCTTTGGAATTTGGAATATGAAATAGGAAATTTTTCTTTGATTTTTTACACACTTGTGCATTCATGAAACACTGTTTAGTGTACAGTGTACACGCTACATGCAGTCCTATGTTCATTTACTGTCCCACCCGCAGTGCGAAAAAAATAGGTTCTTTCATATTGATATTAATATTAATATTCGGCGTAGATAGTGGATAGTGAATATTCTTCTTTTATTTCCCGAGGTTGACTCTCCAATCTCCAAGTGTTCATGTGAATATCTGTCAAAAGTCAAAATGCTGTTTCTGCATGTCGTATGTCGTAGTCTACAATCTACAATCTACAATTTACAGTTCATAACACGTTGTCTTTAGTTTATAGCTTTTTCCTCTTTTCTTCTTTTCCTCTTTGGCTTTTGTATTTTTGGGTGATGATGGTTGTGGTGAATGGAAATGAAATGGTGACAACTGTCAAAGGTAAAATATATCGTATATCGTATATTGTATGAAAGTGGAAGCTGGAAGGACGAAGAATGAAAAGAACCAAAGAATGCACTGTGCAATCAAACCATGTATGTACAATGTACATGGACATTTTAGATGGAAAAGTTAAGAAAAGGGAAAGAAATAGAAGCAGAAACAGAACCATAGGGAGATGACAGTGAAATATGGAATAATTTGCCAGGATTAATTGTCTTTCTCATTCCTTTCCGCTCTCAACTTCAACTTCCAACCTTCAACAAACTGAACACTGAACAATGAACAATGAACACTGACATACATTTTGCATACTTTTGCATACTCAGAACATTGGATATTGGATATTGGATACGGATTGTAAAACATATCCATGCAAATAGATTGGACAGATAATATAAATAGTAAATAGTAAAACATGATTTGTACTAGGATTATTTCATTTTCACCACATTTTTGAACAAGATTCCACCTGAAAAATTCTTGACACTTGAGACTGTTAGAAATAGACACAAAGTGAGAACAATTCCAATTCCAAAAACAATAATAATTAATGGGCTTTTTTGCGTGGGCGGGAGCTCAAAATATGAATTCAGATTTAGGATTTGTATTATAGCGAAAGACAAAACTTATAACAAATAACAAATAACTATGCTTACATATTTCGGTATCTTTTTGCATTGTTTACTTTTACACTTTGTTTATTGTTTGATTGATGAAATACTCTGTATTTTTCATATTTTCTATTAAAGTGTTCTATTAAAGTTTCCATATTCCATTCAATTCAAGTTAAATCAGTATTCAATGAGCAAAAGTTGTTTGTTTTGTATCTGTCACCCTTCATCTGTCGTCGTACGTGCACAATGAACTATGAATTGATGAATTGATGAAAAATGAAAATTAAATGAATTTATGTTTTTGTCTTTTATGTTTTCTTCTACAGGCGTAAAAGACCCGGGAAAGGTTTATGGATTCAGTCTGTTCGGAGGATTTCATCACAACGGAATTTTGAACTTGACGGCGGCTTTCTAGAGGTAGGAAAAAAAGAAAAAATCCCAAATAAATTCAAATTAACAATAATAAATATTTAATATTACAGAGAAAACCTTTATTGTTTATTGTTTATCTTTTATCTCATACATCGTACATCATGATTTTGATTTGATTTCGCCCGGCAAATCCAGATGATGAGCCTGATGATAAAATGTTTGAAAATTTCCAATTTTTCAGTCCGCAAAATTATTCGTTATATTTTATATTTATTTTGAGTGTTGAGTGTTGAGTGTGAAAAGTATCTCTGTGGAAGCTGAAGTGTCAAGAATTCCAAAATGAATAGCTTACAAGTTACAAGAAATTTGAATGGGAGTAAAGTAATTGCCAACGGCTGTCGTGATGGTCTGGATTCTGGATCTGGATGAATCTACCCCGTTAATGTGAATTCCATTCAGTGTTTATTGTTTTTAATGTGTGATAATCAAAGGTTGGAATTTCGGATTTCGGATTTCGGAGCTTGGAATTTGGAATTTGAACCGAGGGGAATTGAAATTGGAATTGGAATGTGTGTAACATTTTACATTTGACATTGTACATGAGATAAAAAAAATCCAACAACAAGTCAAGTCAAGTCAAATGTATAATATGTATTGCCAATTCAATTTCAATTTCAATCGTAATCTCAATGGCCAATTGCCTCGTACTCGTACTCGTTCTCGCACACGCCGTACTACCATTTACTATTATTACAACTGCACTGTTGACTGTTGACTGTAGACCGTACCCTTTATAAATTTTCCGCCTCCTATTTCCTTTTTTTTTGCCCCATTTTCCCTCCCTACAAATATCGTACTTCTCTCTCTCTTTCTTTTGGTTCTTGATCTTTTTTTTTCCTTTTCCTTTGAATTCAAATCCCGGGATGTGCATCCGGGTCTCGGCCCGGTCCGTCTTTTTTTACCATATAAAATGTACACTGTACATTGTACAGTGTACAGTGTACATGTCAAGAGAGAACTGGATGAATAAATGAGGAGGGAAAAAAGTAAAAAGTGGAAGTGGTGGTGAATGGTGAATGGTGAAATTGAGAGAAAAAAAAACGATGAAGGAAAAAAAACTTTTCATCGCTTTCTTTCAACTGTGGCAGCTGTATGTGTAATGTGTAATGTGTACACATAGTGGTCGTGGCAAAGTCAAAGTCAAAGCCAAAGCCATAGAAATGGCAACGGCAACTGCTGTGCCTTGAACATTCAGCATTCACCATTCACCATTCAACATTCAACAACTTTGACAGTCTGACTGAAAAGAGAAATTCTATCTTGACTCTTAACTTGAGACTTGAGAAAGGCATTTGGATTTACGCACTGTAAACTGTACTGTAGTCTGACTTGTGAAAAAGAGTCGGCAATGGAATACGGAATTCTTACATATCACGGAATTTCCCATTCATCCAACATCAAACTCGATCCGCGATCCGAGATCCGAGATTTTCAACACGTTCCTTTTTTACTTTTTACCCTCAACCGTCAACCGTTACTCCAGATTCCAGATTTTAGATTCTAGATTTTCCACTATCGATGTTCGGTAGTCTCGGGAAAGCTTCTTTTAGTATTTACTCTACCTTTATATCTCGTGCCGATTGGGAATGCGAGTGTCGGTGTCAGTGTCACTATCAGTATGAGGCTTCTTTATATTATTACACTCTTCACATAAGAGTATTTAAGGAGTGGAAAAGTGGTTACTCCTTTTCTCAATTTTACCTCAACCGTCCCATGTAATAAAATGAAATAAAAAAGAAAAGAGGATGACGATGACAATGACAATGACGATGAAAGAAGAAGAAAAAAAAGAAGAAGAAGACGGACTGACAGTTATTGACATGACAAAGGGAAGAGAATACATGGGATATGGGACATGTGATATGGGACGGAGGGCGGACGGACAACATTGTAACATTGTAATAACAATGTCAAGTTGAAATGGGAATGGAAATCCAAATCGAAATCACGATCCAGGTTGAAATTCCAAGTTGGAATTATACTTATACGAATTTATAAGTGTACCGTATCACTGAATTTGAATTGAAAGTGGAAGTGGAATCCAAATCTAAATCGGATTGGGATTTGAAGTCAAAGTCGAATTCGAATTCCAATTCCAATTCAAAACGGTGGATTTGATGTCTCTTTAATATAAACGCATAGACGATGAAAAGAGAAGAGAGGAAGAGGAAGGAAGTGGAGAATGGAGAGAGGAATGAAAACGAGTCTGGAGTAAATGAAAACGTCTCAATAAATTTAAAATTTGACTCTCGACTTGTCTGACTTGTCTGACTTGTCTTTGACAGGATAAAATATCAGAGGAGGCGGAAGCGACCACATCCTTCTTGGGTGAGAGTATGTCTCAAGGTCCCAGTGGGGAGACGGTGACGACGATAGCAACTGCATCTGGATCCGGAGGGGCTGAAACAGGAGGTGAGTCCGTGGGGGAAAATGGAGTTGGGAAGGAACCCGGAGACTCGCTCCAGAGTGGAGGGAATGACCCTAATTGTGATGCAAGTGACGGGGATGTCTCCGTCTACAGAGGGATTTATCTCCCAACCCTCACCAATCGTTTCAAAGACAAGAAATTGGAAGCCGCTTATCAACGATATGCATGTCGACAGGTTGTTCCTTATTATTATTATTATTCTTCTCAGGAATATTACATATTACAGATTTTAGAAAGATCCGATGAAAATTACGGTTGATGATGTGAAGAATACATGCCTTTATTTTTGATTGAAATGATCCAGAAAATTTGATTGTTTGTAGAATATAGAATGTAGAATGGACATATTTTTTTTAATAATAGATTTTAATTGATGCTTTCTCTTTTCTTCTTTCTCTTTTCCCTTTTCCTGTACAGCGTCAAAAATCTTTAGTGATAGTGAATTTCATCGACTTGGTGATAAAAGTGGTGACTCTGACTTTAACTTTATACCTGAGTTATCATAGTGGCGGTGCTTCGGTTGGTGGGGGTGGGGGTGGGAGTGGGAGTGAGGGTGCAAGTGAAACTAACAGAGGTCATCCCTATTCTAGTTCAAGTGATGAGACAAATACAAATAGTAGTAGTGTTAATTCATATGGTACATTTGTGGGGACCTTTGATCATGAAGGTGTATTGAGTACATCTACATCGGTTCCAAGCGGAGGAGTGGGAGTGGGAAGTGGGAGATCCACAATACAGGAAGAGGATGATTGTCTAAAGAGTGTTATTATTTGGACGGGGATCAGTGCAGCCGTCAATGTAATTCTGGGCACCCTTGCCTGGTGGAAACGATTTGCCAATTTGTACTTACACTGGGGGGCTCTGGCCACTTGGAGTGTTCTTTTTTGTCACGGTATGAGCTTTTTATTATTATTTTCAATGTACTTTAAATATTTGAAGGTTTATTATTTTTATTTTTGTGTAAAGGGTTGACATAATAAAATATAAAATTAATGCACAATGAAGATGTAACCTTGATTTTTTCTTTAGGATTTCTGGGTATCGTACTCGGACAAAGTGAACCTGCTTCCATATTTTGGTAATTAACAATTAAACATAATTATTTCTTGTCTCAAGTTTAGAGTTTAGACTCTGTATAATTTCTATCACAAGTTAACTAATTAATTAATTTTAATATCTCATATCTATGTACTTTCAGGTATATCCTCTTTGTAATTTTCGTCACATACGCTATGCTTCCAATGGCACTGACGTGAGTCTCAAATCTTTTAATTCATTTAAACATTGTATATATAATATACATTAAATGCTTGATTTATGTAGTGCACACGCTGGTCTTTTATGCAATACTCATTTAGTTACTGCTTATAATTTCCCTTGTAAAAAAATTCCATGGTCATTCCTTTTAAATTACACGTTGATCGTGCGTCCTGCATTGAAATAATTTCCATTTCATTTTAAACTGGTGCAGAGCAGAGAAGAGAATGAACCTTGTGTGTTTGAGTTTCCTAAAATTAAGAGAAAGGTTCGGCAAGAAAAAGGTCACAACACGATTAACGATTAACAATTCAAACAGATGACACACAAAACACAAGCACAGCCGGGCCAAATGCACAAACTACAAAGGAAATTCCAGCACAACATAAGCATAAGTGAAAGAGTAAATGTTAAACATTTAGTAAATCCATAAAGGAACTATGAATTAGGAAATCCCCAGTTTTACAGTTTTGTTCTCCCTCTGTTTGCGCCTTCTCCATGTGTAATTTACTATAGTCCCACATTCTACAATCTCCAATAGGCAGAGTTGACCCAGTATATGAAATATACAATACAGTTTGGCCTGGTTGTTTCAACAGTCTAAACACTAAAACATACGCGAGTGTATGGAATATGGAGTCTGGAGTATGGACCAAAGTTTCTATTTTGTTTTGTTCCGCTCTGTTCTCTGTTCTGGTTCTGGTGTTTTGTCCAGCTGTTGACTCTGCTGCTGTCTGATTCAAATATACCATACAAATATGTACGTTGTATTTACCCACACCACACCACACACAACTACAATATTCGTATCTAAGTAAAACCGGGAGTAGTGAGTAGTGAGTAGTGAGTGAAACCTGGGCAAAATCTAATATCTAATATTACTCTTCCAACTCCAAACTCCCAACTCCAAGCTCCAAAATGAAGAAGAGAAAGCTGCAGCAGCCCTTGCTCTGTTACTCTTTCTGTTACTCAAAGTCTTACACTTCCGTTTCCTTCTACTTTTACTTTTACGAATGGCATGGAGAATGGAGAAGGGAGAAGACAAGAGACGAGAGAAATTTGTGAGCATTTGTGTTTGTCTGTCAAAGTGAAATTTGATTTTGATTTTTCACATGGCCCAAACTCACACAGAAAATAGAAACGTACATTTGTATCTACAATGTTCTGTGTACAATGTACAATGAAAAGGGAGCAGACGTAAGCATTATTTTATTTCTTCTACATTCTACATGGATACGTAATACGTAATACGTAGGTCATGCTTACATACTAAAGTAAAGTTACGTATACTTATGGTACGGTTATATATTACATGTACAATGTACAACTGTGTGCACACAAATTTTGCAACTGGCAAATTGCATCAACCTAACCTAACCATAAACCAACAGCAACAGAAACAACCAACAACAGGCATCTAAACATTCCGCAAACAGAAAAGACAAAATACAGGATACAAAACACAAAACACGAGGCTACATTGCTACGTAACGTAACACGTAAGAATGAATAAGAGAGGAATAAACATAAATTGACTCAGAGTTTGTAGATTGTGGATACCTTAGTTTGGTAGTTTGTAAATACCGTAAATACATGGAATACGGAGTACAGTACATGTATCTCCGTTTGGCTGGGTACTGGGTAGTTTTCTCATTCTCATTGTAGACTCTCGACACTCATCACTCGTTTCATTTGTACACTGTTTGGTGTGTAGACAATTTGTGCATATTACTTGTATTTGTTTTTAGCTTATAGATGGTGTAGATTGTAGAAACTATATAATATATAATCATTCCACTCTTCCATCTTTCACCAGAAGAATGAAGAGTAAAGAGTAAAGAGTGAAAGTCATGGAACAAGTTGAAAATTCCGTTTGGGGTTGTCCATGGTTGGTTTTTACTGTGGTGTGATGTGGTGTAGTCTATGGAGAATGGAGAATCAAGAGTTTGTCTAAAGTCTAGATTCTGGAGTCTAGAGAGAGGAATTCAGAATCAAAGTTGAGAGTTGTATGCATACATCATCCCTTGAAAAAATATCCGATCGTAGTGTCTACATTCTACATGTTTTGATCAAAATTCATAGCAAAATCAGATTCAATTTTTACATTCGGCCTACAAAATCCAGCCAAAATTATATGACCGTAGATTCGTAGGATATTATTTCAAGGGTTTCTACAACCGTTCTACACTCTACACTCTAAACAATTCCACTTTCCTAAACAAATAAATACATAACTGTTTCCACAATTATTTCCTCCTCATTTATTAAATACCAACGACCGACGACCGACAACCGACAACCCAAAACAACAGCAATAACGACAATAATTAATTTTCCTCGTCATTAAACGCTCAATCCTTGTTGCTAGTTGAACTCTGTGTTTCCTTGTACAATGTATAACGTAAAACGTACAAGGACAAAGTATCGACGATCGACAATCAACAATCCACAACTGACAATGGATAGTGGCATTGGAAAGCGGAATTAGCATGGCTTTATCTCTATTCTCTATGCTTTCATGTTTCATGTGGGATGGAATGAGAAACCAATGAGAAGGGGATAAAATGGATCATGTGTTTGAAATCGGAATGGAAATTGAGAATCAAGAATCTAGAATCACAAGAACCAAGAACCAAGAATCAAGATGTTGATGCTGATGCGTTTAGTCATTTCATCAAGCCAGTATCAAGCAGTACAGCCCACATGCGCCATGTGAAATACAAAATGCAAAGTTGGTGAATGGTTATCATGTACTACGTACTACGTAATATTATGTAGAATGTAGAACGTAGAATATAGAGATTGTGCAATTACATCCATCTATACGTATTACGTGTGTGATTGTGCTCCTTGGAGAGAAATTTCCATGTCCATGTTTCAATGGGGTTTACTACAAAAACTTTCTACATTCCACATTCTACATCCACCATCAACAAATAAATATCTAAACCATCTCCATCTCCAATCTCCAGCTCCAGTTCCGGCCTACCAAACACCATCATGCAAAAGACAAAAGACCAAAGGAAAGGGAATCAAACCAAAAACCAAAAACCAGCAAGAAACATCAATTGCCCTTTCTATTCCACGACCGACATCCAACAGCCAACAACCAACAACACGTAACACGTAGACAAGGACAAGGACAAAGACCAAATGAAAGTAATCATTGTGTTAAAAGTTAAAAGAGGAAAGAGTATTTATCAAGTTGGCTGTGGAGGAGAAAGGGAATGCAAATATCAAATAGATAATAATTGTTTCAAAGAGTTTGTCTTCGTCCTTGTCTTTGTCTTTGTGTTTCACCATACATTTTACAAAGTTGAAACAAAAGTGCGGCAATCTCTTCCACTCCAATTCCGTTGTATAGTTTCTATTTATGTGCTTGATACTTGATCGTTGATAGTTGATCGTTGATAAAAAGTTGAAAGTTGAAACATTTGCGTTCATGTTTTACATCTCTACATGTTTGCTGCTGTTTGTATGTTTGTAGTTGTGTTTGGTTTGTAATGTTCAATGTTTTGGCAGAGAAAGAGCTCAAAGGTCAAGCATTCACTCAACACCCTCATTCAAAACTCAGAGCTCAAAACTCAAAACTCTTACTATTGTGGATTCTGAATAGAAGATGGAGGAGAACAATCAATGGTCAATCAAAGTTTGAATTTGAATGTGAATATGAATTCGAGTCGGAGTTGGATGAATATGGCGCATCACGCTTTTCCCATCTAAAATCAAAACTCTCTCGACATTTTGTAGATTTTGTAGATTATTATGACACGTGAAGAATTGTGTAAATTAGCAATGTTTTGTTCCAGTACTGTTTTGACATATCGTGAAATTTCGGACATGAAAGTGTGTAATTTTCCCATTATCTCTCTCTACTGTCTACTGCCAACTATCTGCTATCTACTATCTATTGATCAAAATGAATTCTATGCATCTTCCTCTCTTCTCATGAACAGGACAAAAAAATACTCCATGTTCTACTCTCTAGATTTTATCATGTATACAGTGTACAAAGCATTCAGCTGTGTTGAGGTTGAGGTTGAGCGTTGAGCAAGGCTGCCGTAAAACAGAAAATGGGACATTAAAGTAAATCCTTTGAAAATCCTCGGGTTTTACCCATATTGTCGAATGCCGAGATCCAAATGTCCAGTGTCCTGTGTGGAGCGAATAATTAAAATATCACTATCTGTTATCTTCTCTCTCTTCTCTATATTTTCTCGTTTGTTTTTCTTTGGTATCATCCATGCTCTATGCTCCACAGGACCAGTTGTCACTGTCCATTTTCCATTTGCCATCGCCGATATTATCATCATGTCATTACAATTATCATTATCAACTTGTGTGTGTTTGGTGTTTGTCCTTATCTGTCTCATTCCACTTTCTTCCTTTAACCTCCCTTCACACAAATACATGGAAACTGTAAACCCTAACAAGCATTGTCCACTGTCCACTGTGCACACACTTTTATTCGTTGACCACTTAAACTTTTACCGTTTACCTAGTTACCGTTCTCCTAGCTGAAAGTGCTATAGTTTTTCAATGCTTAATAGACTGTCCCGCGTGAGCCCAAATGTAAAAATCCGAATGTTTATCAATTTTCACGTGTTTAAAAGAGTAAAATAAGATTTTCTGTCAAGTTTTGAGTCCATCCGACTTGATTCAGGGGTCATTTGATCAGGTGAAAGTGCACAAATTTGTGTGTAATTCGAAGATAAATGTTAAATTTTTGTTCAATTTGGACGCCACTTGTACAAAAATTCCAGTTTAACAGACTACAACCGTTAAGCTGCTGCGTCTGCTAGGTCTTGTGGTTGATGTAACTGGAATTTTTGCTTAAGTGGCGTTCAAATTGACCAAAACTTGACATTTTTCTTCAAATTACATATGAATTTGAGCTCTTTTACCTCTTCAAATGTCCCCTTCAAAATGTCGGATCGACTCCAAAATCCACAGGAACTCTTATTTTACTCTGTAAATTACATATAAATTACAAAAACTTGGGAATTTTACGTTTGGGATCACATGGGACAGTCTAATGCTTAACTTACAAATTTCGTTTGCTACTTTTTACTTTGTACTTGTGTTTTTTTATTCTTTATAATTCATAATGTGCATGTTATGCTGGGAATATTGGGAACAAGTATGAAAATAATTGCTAATATTATCATGTCTGTTTTACAGATGGAGTGCCGGTACAGCCTCAATAACTGCAGTCGTCCATCTCATTGTCTCCTCTCTTCCAAAAAATGATGTAAGTCTCTTTTCTACTATCTACTGTCTTTGCATAACTTGGGTGCAATTTTACTTTATTATGCATATTTTTTATCTTGGTTGATAGTTAATAGATTCAAAGTTACGATTCACTATTGAATTTGCATTATTTTGTATCTTATTAGCTATTAGCATTTGGATTTGTATTTGTATTTGAATCTGCACTTCTTTCATCTCATAATTCGACACTCGAAACCGTCAACAGCTTTGTGTCCTCTGACTCGATTCATTCATTCATTCATTAGTGTTACAGGATTAGCTAGATTCTAAATTCAGTTAGTTGGATATTGAACAGATTGTCCTCTGTCAATTATTCCGCCTGCGAGCTCATTCCTTCAATCTTCAATATGTACAAAATTTAATTTAGTGGCTCAGATTTCCAAGTCGAATTCAATTCGACTTTGGAATTTGGAATCATCCTAAAGTCTCAAATCTCAAATCTACAATGCACTGAAATGAATATAAAAAATGGTACAATCTAATAAAAAAAAATGTACATTTTGCATGTACTATGTATTATGTATTTTTTGGTAGGGGGTGGATTGTACAAAGATTGTGAATAGCTCGCATCTCATTCTTCATTGTACTTTGAATATTCTACATTCTACATACAGAGTACAGAGTAAGTTGAAGAAAAACAAATCAAGCAAATGAATGTCGAAGGAAAATAATAATAATAAAATAAAATAAAAGCCAAGTAAACTCTTTGAACTGTGTACTGTGTAGCTTCTAGCTTGTAGCTTGTAGAATTGGTTGGTAGTTGGTAGGTAAATTCCACTGGAGAGTCTAACGTATGCTGGATTCTCTACATTATTTATTATTTTCAACAAGAGTCAAAGGGACTCCAAGAAGGAGGAAAAGATATAACTTTCATCTTCAGAGATATTAGACACAAGGCAAAAGACACAAGACACAAGCTGCAGTACATGTATTATGTATCTATTGTACTACTCAAATTCCTTACGTCATCATTTCTTCATCATCATCATTTCAATCCTTTCTCTCGAGAGATCCCCTTTTTCATCACAATACAGAATATAGACAGACGGTGGTATGCTAAGGTTGACACTGCAGTTTCCAGTTTCCAGTTTCCAGTGTTTACACAAACCTACACGTTTTCATTTACAAATGTAGAATGTAGAGCGTAGAGCATACGCAGGGAAAAGTTTCAAATCTGAAATCCAAACCAGACCAGCCCAACCAGCTAAACGCCAAAGGCACATGCTTTATTGTAAATTGTAAATATTATGATATACGTTACTCCTTACTCCTTACTCTCCCGAATATTTTGTATATATTGTACATTGTACATTCTACGGAAATAAGAAAAAGGAAAGGGAAAAGTCAAAACTCTTAAGTACAAAATACAAAATATTCAGAGTCCCGTCAAATAAATACCAAAAAAGTACAGAGTATAGACTATGGAGTATGGAGAAAAATGCAAGAAATGTGAAACAAAGGAGTGGAATAGACAGATGAAAAAAAGGGGAAGAGAACAGTAGATATATGAACTGTATGAACAAATGTGTCTTGGAATCCCGTCCCCCTAAACCTTAAACCGTAGACCGTAAACCGTAGATAAACAACATGAATATTGCAAGGGAAAACCAAGTTTCCGTCCTCTTGTTTTAAATCATGTGGGTTCCCGTTTTCCCCTACTGTTGTTCTACTTACTATTTGTGATATATTTTACAGTGTACAGTGTACAGTACAAGTATTCTTTTACCAATTTCGATTTTTTTAAGGGTCGTTGGTAAGCAAATTGAAATTTGAAATCAAAATTCTCAGAAACATGATATTCTAGAAAATAGAAAATAGAAACCCTTATAGTCAAAAGCTTAAAGTTAGGAGCTAAATTTGAATCAGGAGAACCACCAAAATGAAAAGAAAAACAAAAAGCTATTTTCAAAAAAGAAAAGAGAGAAACCTACTACAGATATTATGATTTTGATTTATGATATAAATTTTCATCCCTATTTTTAAAGATGCACAACCTTGTAATAGAGTTTTTTCATCGATTAATTTGTAAAGTGTGACGTTTAAAAAGTCTATAATCAATAATATACATGACACTATTTATATTTTGTATTTGTCCTTGGGATGAAATTAAACTAGAAGTGCACTAAACTCAGTTCTCCACACTCAATACGCAATACTCAATACTCAATAATAGGCGAGTCAAGATGCTCAAAAATAGTGATGGATACTTATGAAGATTAAAAGGATAAAAGATTGACTACCCATAACCCATATTTATTTACTTGTTTATTCCAAATTGGATTGGATATCATCAGTCATTTTTCCAGCTAGTTGAGTTGTTACTGTCATAGTCATGTCATGCTGGATACTGGATGCTGGATGCTGGTGATTTCCGTCCTGGTCTCATTCTTACATCTTATATCTTGTATTTATAGACATTTTCAAGGAGAATATTTACTCTTAAGAGGATTTTCTAGACTCCAGACGACTCCAGAGTCAAGTTAAACACTCCAAACTCCAAAGCCCAAACCCTAAGCTTCTCACTACACTGTTCACTGTACTGAACTGGAACTGAAACTGAAACTGGCATCTCAACCTAACACAAGCACGATCTGCTTCTATTTTTTACATGTGTCTAGTGTCTAGTTTGTAGAGTAGGCTGTTTCAAATTATCCCAGACGTAAATAATTCCCAAGTTATTACAATTTTATGTGTTTAACACAGTAAAATAGGATTTTCTGTCAAGTTTTGAGTCGATCCGACTTTGTTAAGGGGTCATTTGACGAGGTCAAAGTGCTCACATTTGTATGTAATTCGAAAAAAAATTGAAAGTTTTTGTTGAATTTGAACGCCGCTTAGACAAATATTCCAATTTAACCGAGATGAACAAAGAAGGTTTCAAATCTTCATTGGGGATGCCCCGTTTAGTTGGAATTTTCGGGCAAGCGGCGTTCAAATTGAACAAAAACTTGAACTTTTTTTTTCGAATTCCCTTTCAATTTGGGCCCTTTGACCTAGTCAAATAACCCCTTAATTAAATTGGATCGACTCAAAACGTGACAGAAAATCCTATTTTACTGTGTTTAACACACAAATTGTAAACTCTTGGGATTTTTACGTGTGGGATAATGGGAAATGTGAAGCAGTCTAGTGTAGAGTGTAGTAGAAAATCGGGGAAGAGGCAAAGACGAAAGTTGCTCTTCTCCTTCGTTTCTTCGTTGAGGACTTTTTTTTTCATTTTTTCTCCCTCTTTTTTCAAGTAGTTGTGGTCCTTTTACTCCACATTCCATATCTGTCTTGTGGGTTTATGACTCTTTAGGCATAAAAAGAGAAAAAGAGGGAGGAAGAAGGAAGAATCTAGAATCTAGGATTTCCTATTTTCAGTCCTATTCTTATTTAGTATTTACGCACATACTCCAACTTGCACATTGCACATTGTGGGTTGTACATTGTACACAGATTTGGTCCTCTTCCTCCCTTCATCTTTTTGAGGTCTTTTCGGCTTGGCTCAGCATGATAAATACTCACAACCAACTCGGAATTTCCCAAGCACATGAACCATGTACAGTAAAATGTAGAATCTAGGAATCTAGAATTGCAGAGCCAAACCAAACCAAACCAAAACAGACGGTGAAAGTAATATGTAATATGTGTTCCATATAATATCTACTATACAATGTTGATTGTACATTGTACATGATATATTTTGAATACTGAGAATTCTGAATTGAATCCTCCATCCCATTCCATTTCAACAAAGTACAAAGTAGAAACTGCAAACAAAGTTTCAGCCAGGCCAGGCCAGGGTTTCAGTATTCAGTACAGTTATGTGTTATGTGTGCATTATTATCCTGAGAAAGTGGAGAAAGCTGTGAAAGCTATAGCTCCGACTTCGACTTCGAGTTTGCCGTCGGTACAAAGTCATTTCATTCCTATTTTCTATTTGCAATATCTGCATGGGAGAAACATGAACTTTTTATTCTACATTCTAAATTCTACACTGTACATGCGATGTGCAAAGTAAGCATCTGCATGCTCCATTTTCACCAGTTCCGGTTCTTGTGACATTGAGCATACAAAATATAGTATACAAAACACAGAACAAAGTACACAGCGTACAGAATAAAAATGCACACGCTTCCTGTGTGTAAATCTGGCTGAACCACAAACGCAACGCAGTTCTACGTCTAATGTTATGTGCAATCTAAGTGAGGGGTTTAATGCACATCTATCTAGAATCTAGAATCTAGAATTTAGAATTGAGATCTCTTATTTCTCCGTAGCCTTCCACCACCACCACAAAAACCAAACCAAACCAACAATCAACAAAGGCTTTCTCCACTTTCCCCAGTTCCAGCTCCTTGTATTTTCTATTTACATGGTACATTTTAGATAAGAGTGAAAGCGAGTACGAGAAATAATGTACAAATTGTAAAATATAAAATGTAAATTGTAGAGTGTAGAAAAAAAAATGTACTGAATAGAGAGAGAGTGGAGTGGAGCCGAGAGTCGAGTTGAATGTTTTTATGCTCCGTTGTTTGTTGTTTGGCCACTGCACTGGTCCTTGTTGCTCGTTGCTCGTTGAACGAATAAATTTTAGAATAAAAAATATATAATTTCTCCTCTTTTATATTATCCTGGTTTTAGATCTTTAGCTGAATGGGTTTGGAGTTTGTGCATTTTGTACATTTTGTACATTGTACATTGTACAGTTTGTCGAGTTTGGCCATTTGTAAATAAATATTACTTTTGTTGGGCATGTAATCAGGCGGATCAACTTATCAAAATAGAAAATGGAATAGAATCTACAGGATAATATAAAATATAAACCGTACAATATTTATATCTAAAGCATCAAGTATATAAAAAGTATACAGAGTATAAAGTATACAGTGACAATGAGTAGGAGAGTCGGACTGCACTGCTGTATTTTGTATTGTGTATTGTGTATTTAATGAGACGCTCATCCTTTTGTCTTGTCCTCTGTCCTTTGGATTGGAGATTGGACTGTCCCCTTTCTCGTTGTTTTTGTTTTGTATTGTTTTTGCTCTAGTAAATAATAGGATTAGCGTCCGCCACTACAAATACAAAGTACAACGTACAAAGTACAAAGTATACAAAGGAAGATGACAAGAGTCTAGAGTCTGGAACCTCCAGCTTTGAGCCTTGAGCTTGAGTATGGACTCTTTTGGAGTCTGGAGTTCACATCATAATATTTAGTGAATAAGAAATGAGGATAATATTAACAACTATCTGGTTACTGGTTACTGGCTAGTTTCGGATACTACAGTTCAGCTTTGGTTCTAATTCTAATTCTAATGCCTACACATTAATTTTATTCAATTCACTGTATTTAGTGTATTTAGTGTTCACTGCAAATAATATATTCAAGCATAATATACATAATACAGAAGAGGGAATAGGGAATAGGGAATGCTGCATAATACTTATCCGTGTTAAATACCCATGTACTCATGAGTAAACAATGAAGAGTGTAGACTGTAGAATTGTAGAATAAGTGAAGTGGTGGTGCAACTTGTTTCTTGTTTGGACTGGAGTTTAGAGTTTAGACTTTGGACTTGGGACAAAATAATTATGAAATAATTAATGAAGAACAAAGATAAAGGATAAAGGATAAGAGGGAGCGGTGGGAGGTTGGACTTGGATTTGGATTGGGATTTTCACAATTAATATTAAAATTATGCAAGATTATCATCAATTATTATATAGCAAAAGTACACAATACACAAAGTACAAAGTTGGACGTGGAAAGTCCTAAGTGTTTTTGTGTACAATGTACAATAGAAAGTAGGCGGATGAAGAATACGTGATTTAAATACTATAAATTATAAACACATGTAAAACGTAAAAGCACGAGGCATGCGGCGGTGGTTGTAAATAAAAGTGTGTATTTAGTATTCAGTATTCAGTATTTAATGCTCATTAGTTTTCTTACACCCTTTTCATTGTCATTTTCAGTTGTATGTCCACCTCATAAATTAACATGGAATCAAGAATCAAGTAGAAAATACAGTACAAAGAATATATAATAGACGTCTTTTTTTCATACCTTTGAATTTTGAATCATGAGAAGAAAAATTTATACAAATGAATGTAAAATGAAAACTAAAGTTACTGATGGTTTGTTGATTTGTATTTCTATGTTGTAATCTTTACGCTTGTTCATTTATAATTTATTGACTATTTATTTTATTGATTTTTCATTTTTGTGTTTTGTGTACAGTTGTCGTGTATCGGGAGGACGGTAGCGGCGGATGCTCTTCTGTTCATGGGAATAAACTTGGGTGCACTCTACACCAGATTCCTGACTGATCGGGGACAAAGAAATGCCTTCCTTGAAACTCGACGGTAAGCTTCAATCTCAATATCAATACTCAATACTTTTTTGGTTTCTTTCGAAGAACATGATACAGAAAAATGATGGTACATTTTGCCCATTATTCTTTTCTACTTTAACTTTTACTTTACTTATTTTCTACTTTTGACTCTTGATGTTTGACAGATACCTTCAAATGCATTACAAGACGAAGAATGAAAACGAGAAGCAGGAACGACTTCTTCTGTCAGGTAAATAGTAAATACTCAATAGTAAATCCTTACATCTGAATCAATTTCATATTCATAAAACTTCCATTTATCCATTTTCTTTTTTCATACTACACGTGCTTTCATCTTTCATCTTTCATGCTTTGGTATCGCCAGCTTTTAGTAGTACATACATTGACTTGTGTAGAGTCGAAGGTCGAATGTCGAATTTAGAATGGGAGTAGAAAACTTGGAATGAGAACTGAGATAACATGATTAATCAAACAAAATCCCCTTTTCCAATAATACTCAATACTCGATACATCAAGAATCAAGGAGCAAAAGTCGCGAGCAAGAAAAGTGCTCATTGAACATTGAGCATGTTAAAAACGGAAAAACATATTTCATATTTCATACAATCGTAAATACACATTGATGAATAAATACACATGAAATCTCAAGCTAAATTGACGACTTTTTATCAGCAGTCTCCAAAACCTCCACCCTCATAATAACTTCAATTTATAGCTGCAAAAATTTCATCTTGTTAAATCACAGATATTTAGATATAGGAATATATATTACAGTGTTTCACATTATCCCAGACGTAAATTTCCAAAGTTATTACAATTTGTATGTGTTAAACACAGTAAAATAAGATTTTATGTCATGTTTCGAGTCGATCCGACTTGATTCAGGGGTCATATGTCGAGGTCAAACTGCCCAAATTTGAAGGGAATTGAAAAAAAAATTAAAGTTTTTGTTCAATTTGAACGCCACTTAGACAGAAATTATAGCTACACCAGCTTACAAACTTGAATAGACTATCCTTCTTCCCTGTCCCAGTGTATAGATGGAAATATTGTCTAAGCGGCGTTCAAATTGAACAAAAACTGGATTTGTTTTTCGAAGTCCCTTTAAATTTGGGCACTTTGACTTCGTCACATGACCCCTTAATCAACTCGGATCGACTAGAAACTTTACAGAAAATCCTATTTTACTGTGTTTAAAATATACAAATCGTAAACTCTTGGAATTTTGAAGTCTGGGATAATGTGAAACAGTCTAATATACATGTTATATTTTGTGTACCATTTTCATCATTAAATTAAATATACTTGAATATAGAAGTATAATACACAGAACAGGCAATACAACAGAAAAAAACAATCAAAATATATCAATATTTAAGCAACACATGTAGAAAAAAACATAAATATATTATATAAAAATAATTTACACATACATAAGTCTCGATAAGAAATATATGTACACATATTTGTGCACAGCAGTGAATATAGTACAAAAATAAAATTACCTATCTCTACTTAAATTAAATTATTACATTAGGTGCATTATTTGAGCAAGACACAATGATGATATGATTAGGATATACAAAATACATTTAACATATGTACCTTTGTATTTGTTTATATGTTTTATGATAAAAGAATAAATAATTTACTATAATATATTATGTTTGGATGGATGTGCGAGACTTGTTAGTGCTATATTGCTATCTATAATAATAATAATCATATAAAACACAGTGCAATAACAGTAACTAAAAAATAGAAAACTCATATTTAAACATTCAATTTAATTTCCCTAATTATCCCTATCCCCTCACAGGGTAAAGATACTCTACAGGAGGACCACCAAAACCTTTCTTGGCTGTTACTCGTACGATACCTATAAATTCAAAAGAAAATACAAAAAAATATTCATCAGTACACACATTTTGGTTAGAAATTTTCATCATAAATACTTTTAGTATGTTCATTTTGGAATCAAGTCTGTACGTTTAAATCAAATCATAGCTCACCTTGTAAGTCTTTATCAGTTCTTAATTTCTTAGCCAAATCTAATACGTATTTAGGGATGTTTGGAGGAGGTCTACTTGGTGCACGACCCTTGTAAGGAGTAATTAAAGTGGGACTGATTGGGATGGGTTTATTGAAAACTGTCTTGACTTGCACATCTTGTACATTTTCATTTTTCATACCACATACCACACATGCCTTTGTCCCTTACAATTAGTGCGTCAGCATCGGCAATGGTAATTGGTAGAGGTACTGCAATTCTCAATTTTCCACCTTCCAGTTTTTAGTAGTACGTTGACTTGCGAAGAGGGGAGGGTTGAATGTCGAATGTCGAATTTAGAATGGGGAGTAGAAAACTTGGAATGAGAACTGGGCTAAAAGCTAAAATGATTAATCAAAAAAATTCGAGCAAGAAAAGGGCGCATTGAAAAATGAACATTGAACATTGAGCATGTTAAAAATGGAAAAACATCTTTCATATTTCATACAATCGTAAATACATATTGACGGAATTGAGAAGATTACTCAAGACTCAAGAAATCTCTAGTCTCAAGTTAAATTGACGACTTTTTATCAGTAGCCTCCAAAACGGAGGATATTCAAGAGGAAGAGGAATGAAGAAGGACCAAGAGAACTGAACTGAGATTTGAGAAAAAGTCTAGTTAAACCGTCACTTATAAAATTTCAAGTTATTTAAGAAGCTTTGATTCTCTCCTGAGGAAAGTTGAGAATCCAGGATCCAGACTCCAACCTCCAACATCCAGCAGCATTCACTGAGGAATAAAAGGGAGTGTGAGAACAATGTTCTTGGCTTTCACATTCTCTTATCTACTGCGTGTACAGTGTATAGTTTGGCTGGAGTCTGGAGACTGGAGAAACTGGAGAAGAGGAAGTTATAAAAGTTGTATGTGTGAGAAAAGTGGGTGAAAAAACAAGAGGATTTCAAGTGGCACATATACTTTTCAATGTTCCATGTTCAGTGTTCAGTGTGTAAAAGCAAGAAAGATTTTGTCCTTCTACTTCCTCCTCCTTCTCTCTCTTTCTCTCTCTTTCTCTCTGTATCTATGTCTGTGTCTCGTTTAGTCTCAAGTCTCTAGTCTCTAGGCTTGAGTAATATGAAGAGGAATCAAATGGTTTTGTCACAGAGGCCAGGCCAAGGCTAAGGCTACGGCCACACACATCGTCTCCAGTCTCCAGTATTCAGTCTTCAAACAGCATAGAGAATGGAGAATAGAGCAGAGTGCAGAGTGTAGAATAGAACGTAGAACTTGCAGCGGTAGAGAAAGGAGCAGAGGAAATGCATTAGAAGACTATAAATAAGTGCCAAGTCAAGTCTTTTCTCCCCTTTAAAAGCCAGAGCCAAAGTCAAAGTCAAAGCCGAGGCCAAAGCCAAGGAGGAAAAAGAGGATGGAGAAAGCACTTTTTTTCACTTTCTCCTCCACATCCAAAATACAAAATCCAAAATCCAAAGAGGCTCCAGCACATACAAGAGCATATAGGAATATATTGAATATTGACTGCATGACCATGGTTATTGGTATTATATTTTATTGGTTAGCTCTGTAGATTCTAGATTGTAAAGACTTTACTCGATCGAGTCAAGTTTTGAGTTTGGAGTTTGGACTTTGGTTTACAGTATTTCAATTTTCAATACATTATGTCTTTAGAGAAATCGCTACATTCTACGTTCTGCACTACATGTATTATTTTACTTTATATTATATTATTTATTTCATTCTAATAAATCTTGAATCTTGAATGGAGGATGGCGTGAGTGGCGCACTATACGCTATACTATTCGCCTTTTACATTTGATCATGTAGTACATTTTCAATTTCCATTCAATCTCTATTTTTCTTCTGTCGATAGTCGATATCTCCCGATTTCTCAGTTTTGATCTTGAATCTTGAATCTGGATCATTTGTGATATGATATTTGATGACGCTCAGACTCCCTCATACACATGTTCTTTTTTCTTTTGTGAAAAATTCCAACTTTTTTTCTTTTTATTATCTTATTTGAATTTCCTCTTTTTCTCCTTTCGTAGCTTTTGTATTATGATCTTGATTTGGATTTAGATGTTGAGAGTTGAGATTTGAGGTTATATAACTTTATAGACTCACGAGTCACGAGTCTAGAGTCTAGAGTCTAGACATGTCTGCTATATTAAATATTTTGGAAAAAAGACACAAAGGTTTCAATTTCTTCAAGAATCAAGAATCAAGAAGTTCATACAAAATACAAACTATGATGATGATGATGTTATGCCAAGTTCATATCTATTATCTATTATCTAGCCCATGTTCAAAGACATGAAGAAAAAGCATCTTGTGCATTTAAAGATTTAATAAATATTCATATTCATATTTTGGATATGAAAATGTAAATACTGTAGCTCTAGTGTATGATAAAAGGTACAGTAAAAAATAAAGAATACAAGAACATTGAAATGGGACTATGAGACAATGAGGAAATTCACATGAATAAATTCGCCAGCTTTCCCTTGTTTCGCGTTCAAAGTTCTTTGTTTTGTTGTCTATCTCCATTTCACTTTTTATGTCATTATATCTAGTATTATTTTGTGGAGGATTTAAGATTCTAAATTCTAGATTCAAGAAAATAGGGAACGTCTCAAAAAATCATCATCTTTTCACATTTTTTTTTACAATATCCTACAATTTATGTCGAGTCGAATCGACTGGTGACTGGAGACTGGAGAAGAGTTGAACAAAGGCTAATCTGAATCTGAATCTAAAAATGAATCTAAATCCAAATTCAAATCTAAAATCCAGATATCTGCTCCATAGTTTTACTTTTAGATTCTAAATTCTAGATGCTACAGATTCTATCGTAGTTGTGAAAATTCCTAAAATTCTCCATTCAAATCCACATAATCGAATTCCGAATTCCGAACCCCGTTTCTCTTTTCTGTTTTCTGTTCTCTGTTTCGTTTCTCATGTTGCAAGTTTTGTAGGTTTCTAGTAGCTACTTATTTGCAATTTGCATTGTATTTTTTCTCTATTGTATATTTTGTAAGAGGGAAGAGAGGACCAATATAAAATATAAAATATTCTTAGCGAGTCCTTTGTACTCCGTACTCAATACTCAATGCTCAAAAAACTTCAAATAAGTACTTGTTCTTTATTCTTTTTAGGCTTCTCCTCGGTCCTTGTCCTTTCTTGTTTCTTGTATAAAATGTAAATGCAGAAAAAAGGGGAAAGTAAAAAAAAAGAAGTGTTGTTGCTGTTTTGTTGGTCTCTGTATTCTGCATTCTGTATGACGATTGAAATAGCTATGTTTTGTGTATTATGCATTCTATTTCTATTGTGTTTGTTGTTTGTTGTGTTTTGCAACATGAAGAGAAAGTGAAAAGACAATAAGTGAAAGTCTCTTTCGTTTGTCTGTAAATTTTATGTACATTTTACGTTTCACATTTTACACGTTCTCCATTCTCCAAAGAAAATGTTCAAAATGATCAGCACACATCCATTTTATTGCTCCTTATTTTGTAGTGTGGAGTTTGGGCGGAATTTCCCCGAGATCATTATACAGTTTGCACACATAGATATTTTACATATTATTAGAAAGAAAAAATACCTTTTCTCCTTGTATTTTATTTTTATTAGGGCTTCAAGACTCTTCTATAGGAAATTTAAGTTTGTAGTTTATGGTTTATAGATTGTAAATACATGTATAAAAAAGCTATGGAATACCGAGAATATTAGCACATTTAAATGGAAAGTGGAAATAGAAGCAGAAATAGAAATGTAATCAATGATTATACAATAGGCTGTCCCATGTGAGCCCTAACGTAAAAATCCCAAATTTTTACTATTTGCATGTGTTAAGCATAGTAAAATAGAATTTTCTGTGAAGTTTCGAGTCGATCCGACTTGATTTAGGGCTCATTTGACGAGGTCAAAGGGCCCAAATTTGAAGGGAATTTGAGTAAAAACTGAATTATTTGTTCAATTTGAACGCCGGTTGTACAAAAATTCCAACTAAACACGGCGGAAATTACAGAGATCTGCATTTTTCCACATGTTCTTGTAAACGGAATTTCTGTATAAAAGTGGCTTTCAAATTGAACAAATAATTCAGTTTTTTTTAAAATTTGGGCGCTTTGACCTGGTCAAATGACTCCTTAATTAAGTCATATCGACTAAAAACTTGACACAAAATCTTATTTTACTCTGTTAAACACATTAATTGCAAAAACTTGGGGTTTTTACGCTCGAGCTCACATGGGACAGTCTATTATACAAATGTAAAGTATGTTATTTTCAGTAGCTATTTACTATTTACATCATTAAAACTGAAGTGTCTCATTTCCAATTCTAAATGCTACATTTTACACACAATAATAATAATGATAATAATAGCTTTTTCATTGTTACACTTTTATGGATAATCTGTGTACATTACACATGCCAACTGTCAACTGGAAACGTCAACAAAGGAGAAAGTAAATTTAGAAACATGATACTGATTTTGACTTTGATGTTGACAGATGAAGATGGAGCTGAAAGAGAAAGTCAATTCTCAATGGAAAATTTGAAATGTATTTTAAGTCACTACGGAATTTGAAGCTAATACTTTTCACTTTAAGTGTCAAAAGAATAAAAAAGGGTTTTATCAACGCTCAATTTTCAAGATTCAAAACTCAAGAAAAGGCTCAAAATTCGAAATTACTTAAGGATGCAAAAATAGATTTAAAAGCATAAAAGATTTATCTCATACTATTTCATTTATCATTTACAAACCTTTCACAAAAATAGAATGACGAGTGACACATTTAAAAGATATTATCGGAGCTTGTTGCTAGGCAACTGTGCTCGTGTGAACAAAATATAGAATATTATAAAGCTTGTACTTATGAATTATGAAGGAGAATTTCTTCAGCCTTTTGATTTTTGAAGTAAAATACTAATAGTAAAAATGATAAATGATTTAATGCTTGTGTTTTTTGTTTTTGTTTTTTATAGTACTGCCTAAATTTGTGGCCAAGGAGTTGGTTCGTGACATGGTCTCCTCGTCCCATGAGGACCTGAGTGAATTTAAACAGTTTCACAAGATTTATCTCCATCGTTACGAAAACGTCTCAATTCTTTTTGCGGATGTCAAAGGATTCGTGGAACTCGCCAATACCTGCTCACCCCAAGAATTAGTTCGTATTTTAAATGACCTATTTGGACGTTTCGACAAACTCGCAGTGGTAACTTGTAAAATATCCGTATATTATACGGATATGTATTTTTTTGATAGCTTTATAATACTACTTGTGTTTTTCATGTCGAGAAAATGGGATGCCCTACAATAAAGATATCAGTTATTAGTAAAAAAAAAAGAAAAAAGAAGTTACGTTGAAGACTGGAGCAAGTAAACAAATTAGGGAAAAGTGGGTAACAGCTTGGATTTTATCGGTATCGGCACAGAGTAGGAAACTGTATCATCACAAATTAGAAAAATATTGAAAGGGAAAGTTCTCAATTCTCAATTGTCTATTTCGTCCGTGTATAATTTCCTCATCCGGTTTGTCAATAATAAACAATAAACTGTGTGTACATGAAGCTTGTCCAGCTTCCAGAGTCCAGAGGATACCAAATACATAGTACATAGTTGACATAGTAAATATGATATTGAGTTACACGGAAAGAGAGGATGACGATGACGGAAATTATTGGGTCAAAAGATAAGACAAGATGTGTGTCAGAGATTCCCCTCTCTTATTTTATTATACATAATATTTTATTTTGTTTACATACATTTATGTCCATCTTTATCTTTATCTCCTCTTCTATCTCTTTCCAAATCATCCCAAACCATCCCTTTTCTTGTTGGTTTGGTTTAGTTTTATTTTTGGTTCTTGTTGCTTAATAAACAATACCAAAAAATGCAAACACAGGGGGAAGAGGACGTTTACAAAATCTGTGTGTATAAAGTAGAAAGTCCACAGCAGCTCACAATATACCTACATATTGATAATAGAGAAAGCTATAGGAAATAAAGAATCAACTATGTACCAAAAAAGATTCTCTTCCCCAATTTCTCCATCCGATGGCCATGAAAAAGTATCTCTTCTGAAGATAGATACAAATGTATCTATGAAGAATCTAGATAGATGAATACTTTTTATACCTTTTTATTTTATATCTACTGTCTGCTGTAGAGATGAATAGAAGAAAAAGAAGAAGCATAAAGCTATGTACTATATTTTCTATGCTATATGTTATATGCTGTATCGTCTCAAGTCTGAAAGATTGGCAGATTGCAAAAGTTTTGATTGGATTCAAAGAGTTTCCTCCGTTTTTCCTACAGTTCCCAACTGTTCCTTTATTCTTTATTCTTTATGGAGTAGATGGATATTTGGTGCCTCGTTTAGTTGAGTTGGGTTTGGTGTAGCTTGGACTGAATACTGTACACTGTATACTGTATACGGGATTGGACTGGTATGGATTGGTGACCAAAATATATAGTAGTGTATAGAAAAAAGGACAATTCTGAAGCCTGATTCCTGAATCCAGATCCAATTTCAATTCAGTCCAATTCAATACAAGAGATACAAGAGACACAATACAATATACAATAGGATACACACGGCTACACAAAGAGTAAAAAGTTTGACTCCTGCTCCCCTATTCTTTCAATTCTTTCAAGTGTCCAAATCCGAATCCAAATTGTACATCTTCTTTATCCATTGGCCATTTCACAACTGTCTGTTTTTATGTTCATCTGCGATCTCTCTTTTTCTCTCTCTCTTGTTTTCTCAATGCTTCACTGTCTTGAAATTTTGACCTCTAATATTTACGTCCAACTAAATTTGACCTGCCGATCAACAGTAAAGAGTAAACAGTAGATGGAAAGTGAAATGAACTGGAATGAAATGGGATTATCTCAATGCTCAATTCTCTAGACTCAAAACACAAAACACAAGGAAAAAGACAATAGACAATAGAAAACAGACGGGCCAAAAGTGGATCCAGGTGTTTCAGAGAAAATGAACTCTCACCAGGGAAAATCAGCCTTGAACACTGAACATTGAACATTGAGCATTGGCCATTGGCCATTTACCGTTGAACGTTGAGCACTGGAGATTGGAGATGGGAAAAGCAGTAAAGATAGCACAGCTGAGGAGAGAACAGACTACAAATGTGCCCTATTAAAATTATGGTTCATGTGCTGAGCAAGGAAGAGTGTTGGCTGTTGGCCGTTGGCTGTAGGCTCACAGAAAAAGTAAAAAGTAACAAGGATTTAAAATTATTTTCCTTTCCTTCATCCACAAAAATACTTCCATCGTCCAATTTCACTCGTCTCTAGTTTGCCTGTGTTTGTATTTGTATTTGTTGTTGCATTTGTACATGTACAATGTACAGTGTACAGAACTGTTTAAAATGTAAAAGGAGTGACCAGTAAAAGATCCAAGATAGAAAGTAGAAAGGGGAAAAGAAAAACCCAATTTCCCACTTGCCATTTTTCTCGAGTAAAAATAAAAGTACATGTAATTTTACACCATCATCCTCATCATCATGATCATCAGAGGGATCAGATCTAACATGCAATTGATTCTCATGACATTGAACATTGAATATAGTACAGCTTCATAATACAGTATAAAAAGTCTAAATGTTTGCCTTTTTTGTTCTTTTCTTTCCCCGTGTGCCTTGTGTAGGAAACGAATTGTCTGAGGATAAAACTACTCGGGGATTGCTACTACTGTGTGAGTGGACTTCCTGAAACGAGACAGGATCACGCCATGTGTTGTGTTGAGCTTGGTAAGTAAGTTGGTATTAAGTATACCAAGTAGAAAGTAGAAAGTACCCATATGAACATCTTATACATTATGCACGCATGGCTTTATTCAATGTTCCATACTTATAAAAAATCTATAATACAGTATTTTTCATACATCTTTTATATTTTATACATGATACACTATAAACTATAATCTATTGATTATTGATAAATAATGTGACCATGAACTTGAACATTGAAAATTCAAAGACAGGATGAATGATGAACTGGGTGTTGAGTGTTGAATTCTGAATGGAGAATGGTGAAGACTGAAGGCTGAATAAAAAATTCAAAGTCCATCCAACACTCAACATTCAGCATTCAACACTCAACACTCAACATTTAATGAAATAATATCAAAGCCTAAATAGTTGATATAAAATATAAAATGCACACTTTTCTTTTCCTATGAAATTTTGAACAGGTTTGCACATGATTCGTGCCATTCGATTTGTGAGACAGGATAAAAATGTAAGTACAAGTAAATACTAAAACAACTAGCATAATATATTAAATAATAAAGCATATTCTACTTAATTTTATAATACCACCTTTTTGTTTTCCTTTTCCTTTTTCCTTCACACGTGCCCATTTCCCATTTCCCGCTTCCTGTTTCCGGTTCCCTGTTCTTTCCTCCCTATTTTTACCACTTACAAGTAAAAAGTAAATGTCTTATCAACGCTCATTGAAAAAGAAAAGGAGTGTATTATATGAATACGATTATACCGTAGGAAAAAGAAAAAAAAGGTGTTGCCAGTTGCCAGTTGTGGGTTGTCAGAAGTGAAATTCGTCAAAAAAAACCAAAACAAAACAAAAAACAACAAGAGCTGTTAATAATGGAAAAATAGTAGGAAATTCCTTCACGAGAGCTTGTCATGTTTAGAATCTAGATTCCACAGATTATACTTATAGATACACTAAATAGTTTTCCTACTTATGATGTTCATTCAGGATTCCGGACATGAGAGGATAAAGATAAAGATAAGGATAAGAAACCAGAAAAGAATAGGATCCGCGGATTTCTGATTCCCGGATCTTGGATCTTGGATCTCGGATCAATAAAAATAGTTGTACAAAAGAATGGAAAAAGAAATATCAAATAGCAAATGGAATCTCGAATATCTAATATCTAATATCGAGTGCAGAATACAGAATATGGAGTACGGAATATGCATGCATTTCCTCATAATTTATAGTAGCTGTGTGTATATGTAATACGTAATACTCCAGGTCTGGAATCGCGATAATAACTTTTTGGATCGGATCGTAAATGATAAATTAGAACTCAACACGAACTGTGCCTATTTGTTTTTTGTATAGCTACACAATTCTTTCCTTTAGCTTTATGCTGTATGTGATATAATACTTTATACAAGAAAGTTGATATAGAATATAGAATATAGAGCTACTTTACATGTTCATATCATACTTTTCATACTTTTCATGCTGCATGTAGTATGTAGACGAGAGAGTTTCAGCCGAAATAGAACAGAAAAAAATCAGACTTGAAGTAAAAGAGTGGAGAAAAAAATGGGATTTTTAATAGACGTTCAATAATATCTATTTCCCTTATGACTTATGACTTATGATCTACTCTGTACTCTGTACAGAGTCTATCTTACAATCTTCAATAAAAAAGTATGTATATATTTAATATCGGAAATAGCCAATACAAAAGAGTCCATATACTTTGTACATTTTACATTGTATAACTTACAACTACAAGATAGATAATGATAATAAAAAATCCATTTTTATTTGTATTTTTATGGGCCTAATCACTTTTAACTCTCCTACATCAATAAATAATCCACACATGGAAAATACATAATACATAGTGGATAATGCATAATTAATTGAACATTGAACTTCTTGTACTCTCTTTTCTACTACTATATCAAAACTGGTATGATACACAAAGTTACACTTTATGACCTTGTAACTTGTAACTACTAACTACAAAAAACAGCGATGAAAAGTAGAATTTCTAAGATACGTTTAATTTTGCAGCACTTTTCATTTTACATTTTACTTATAAAAAGTATAGACGCAAAATTCTTCATTCCTCGTCCCCTTGAATTTTAAAGGAAGATAATTTCCCCATAAATTGGCAACACCTTTCCTCTTTTGTAAAAATAAAAAGTCTCATTTACATTTAAAATGTTTTGTACTTTTTTTAAAACTAAAACAGGTGAAACTGGACATGCGAATTGGGATTCATAGTGGAAGTGTTCTTTGCGGCGTGCTGGGACTGAGAAAGTGGCAGTTTGACATCTGGTATGATAAATCTGGAATCTGGAAACTTGGAAAATTCTATAATCTAAACTCTCTAGACTCTAGACTCTCAAAATCAGTCTACAGTTTTCTTAATTAATTTTCCGCAACTTTTGTTTACTAATTCTTTGTTTCTTCTTGTGTTAAATCTTAATGCTGATGATGCTGATGTAGGTCACATGATGTCAACGTGGCCAATCATATGGAGTCCGGAGGAGTTCCAGGGTAAAATGACAAATTACATACAAAATACAATATTATGAAATTTACTATTTACGTCTCTATAGTTTCTAGTTTCTAGACAAAATTAGAATTCTGGGGAATAACCCTGATATTAAATGCATGACCTTGCAACTTGTGACTTTTGTGCCTTGTCAACAGTCAATTTTCCACGTCTGTGCGTCCACATTTTCTATTTTTGTTGTCTAGTTCAGAGTTTTGTCTTTGTCTTTGTCTTTATTTTTCTTTTTCTGATAGTAAATCAACTTTTCTATTCCCTACACACTAAATATTTTCTGCTCAATCTAGAATCTATAATCTAGAACCTGGAACTCAGAGTCAAAATGAATGAATGAATAAAGCGAGGAGAAGTTTTTGTGTATTCTTGAGGAATATCATTTAAGTTTTCTGTTGGTTGAATGTTGAATGTTGAGAGTTGAGGAAGATTGAAATACGCGTATCTAGTATCTACTACTGGATTCTAGATTCTGGAATCCACACACCTCTGCTGACTATTTACTTTCATGTACTGGAATCAGAATCTGATTCTGAAATCTACAGAAAGGAAGAAAAGTGAAAGCTGGATTCTACACCGTGTAGATTGAGTCTACAGTCTACACGTAGAAAAAGTGTGTGGATTGCGGATTGTGTGTGTTGTGTGTTGTGTATTGTGTATGCAATAAATTATTCACATTTTGATTTATGAAAAAAACTCTAAGTGATTTCCCTGTTTACTCTGTCTCCACTTTCAACTCTTTTTATTTATATGATATATACTCAAATCTCTTATAACAAATATACTTTATACAGGTCTGGCTTTGCTTTACTTTCCTGGTCTTTGGTTTGGCTTGCTTTGGTTAGCTTTTGACTTGTGTGCTTTTGGCTTTTATCATGTTCTCTTTTTACAGTCTATAGCATCAAGAATCTAGAATCTAGTATATCTATATGATGCATCACATTTTTATTTTTTGTACCCGTTTACAGTTTACAAAATAGAAAATAGAGCATAGGTAGATTGTGAGCTGTAGATGGTGGATGGTAGATTGTAGATATTTCATATTTTCTCTAATATTCTCTGTGATGTTTTTTCATGTGATTGTATCATGTGTACTGTATCATGTTTTGTTATGTTATGAGATGAGATGAGTTATGATGGTGATTTATCTCTACTCTACACTTTCTATACTTTTTATATCTATAGATTAATATTAAATGCATGTATATTGTATATGTTTGTAGATACACTAACAACTAACAACTATTATCTACCGTGCTCCATGTTTCTTTCCATGTCCTTTTTTTCTGTTGAATTTTTGAATTTTCGGAATTGTAAATCTCCATTTTCATTTTCTCATTTTTCTAGACGTGTTCACATTTCCTCAGCAACTTTGGGCTGGCTCCGAAACCTGTATGAGGTGGAACCGGGAATGGGACAAGACCGAGACAATTTCCTCAAGGTAAGTGTTTCTTTTTTCAGTTTTACATACATGTACAATAGGGCGAGTCATATATTTCAAACGTAAAAATCCAAAGTTTTTACAATTTGTGCATGTTCAACACAGTAAAATAGGATTTTCTATGAAGTTTTGAGAAAATCTGACTTGATTAAGAGATCATTCGACGAGGTCAAAGTGCCCAAATTTGAAGGGAATTCGAAAAAAAATTTAAAATTTTTGTTCAAGTTGAACGCCGCTTAACTCAAAGTTCTTATTACAACCGCTAGTAATCATTTTTTTGATATCTGCATGACTATCGCCCTGTTTAGTTGGAATTTTTGTTTAAGCGGCGTCCAAATTGAACAAAAACTTGACATTTTTTTTTCAAACCACATACAAATTTGAAACCTGAACCCCGTCCAATGACCCTTTAGTCAAGTTGGATCGACTCGAAACTTGACAGAAAATCTTATTTTACTGCCCTTCAAAGATAAAAATTGTAAAAACTTGGGATTTTTACGTTTGAAATATATGACTCGTCCTAATGTACAACATACAACATATAACTTACAAGACAGGAACTAGAAAAGAAACAAGATGAAATGTAACCAAAACTAAACCAAATATCAAAAGAAGAAAAAACCAAGTAGCGGGAAATGTTGAATCTTTTCAACCTTTTGAACTGTAAACTGTAATCATATGCACAATAACAAAAAAGAAAAAGTCATAGAGAGAGAAAGTTGAACTTTCTGTCGTAGTTTCTACTTTTCAACCTCTAACCTCTCTATTCTCCGGTGTCTACTGTCAATACCAACTATTCAACTATCAACCAACAAAATTTGTATTTACACAGAGAACATCAACAGAAAAAGAGAGCGTGGTCTGACTTTCTCGACGTTTCCGAAATCCGAAATCCGAAAGATTCAAAAAAGAAGGGAAAAGTGGGAAAAGTGTTTGTGTAAATACAGTGAAACCAAACTAAACGAAACCACAGAATGGATTAAATTGAAACTGAAACTGGACTGATTGTAAATTGTGAGTATTGAGTTGTGAGTATAGACAAGAATTAGTTGGCTCATTCGCCACATTCGCTTACATATTCTTGCGGCTGACTTAAAAGACTTAAAAGTAAAAAGACGGGAGAAGAAGAGAGAACGAATTGTGGCTGTCTACAAATTGTCTGTAAAATAGAGCGTGGATTTTTAGAAGAATTTTGTGAATGTGCATGTGAATGTGAGCGGGAAGGAATTGCCGTTACCATTTTCATTGTCATTCTTATGTTTATTCCTGTGTCTAGTGTCTACTTCTATTCTTTCTTTCTGTCTTTTATCCAAACAAAAGTGAAATGGGAGTTGAAGTCAAGGCGAACTACGAACTACGAACTACGGAGTACGGATATGTTGTGTGTTGTGTGTGTTTGTGTGTGAGTGTGTGTAAGGCAATTCAATGGCTCTCGTCATCATTTCACTTCCCTTCTTTTCAGTTTCAGTTTCACTTGTACAGATAGTTTTCACCATTCACCATTCACCGTCATCAGAATGAAAAGGAGAGTATCTGTAATCTGTAGTAGAAAATAGAACAGGAACAAGAAGGTTGTCTGACTAAAAAAAAACCTTGAATTTCTTTTCGTTTGTCTTTAATCGATTGCCCAAGTTTTATCCCGCTCTCATTTTTCACATTCCCCTTCTTCACTTTCTCCTTTCTCTTTTTCTTCCTCTTTCCGCTATTTCGGCTTCTTTTCTTCGTTGTCTATTTCGGGAAGTTGGATGAATTAGATACATTGAGAATTGAACCCAAATGGGAATTCGCAATTCATATTACACGTCAAGTCTCAAGTCTCGAGTCTACAAATCCAAATCCACATCCAAATCCAAATCCATCCAACTTTAATAGAGAAAGTAAAACTCTTTCTTTTTCTTGCTTCCTCTTTTAGACACTTTTACATTATTATCATTATTATATTGTATTACTTTGCGGCCTTTTCTTCTATCTATTCTTCATTGTCATTGTCACTTTCTTTGTCTTAGTTCTTGTTTGAAAAGAAGGATAATAATTAGTTATTAGTTGTGTAAATTAGCTCTTCTGTACTAAACCCAAGTTTTTAAATTAATTCTTGTGGAAAATACTAAATTTTAAATGGAATTTTAGATATTATGACAAAATTGAGAGTTCAGTAGTGAATGTGTTTAAAAACTCCAGAATCAAGAAGACTGTTTCTTTTTCTTTTCTCTTTGAACATGTTTAATGTTTATAACATTAAAGAGGAGGAAGGAAAATCCCTTGTGTTTTTTACGATGGGTGATATAAATTCCAGTTTCTAGTTTCCAGTCGTCTCCATAAAGTTACATTAGTGGTAAATAAGTAAATAAATACACATTTATTGGGTGTTTATGTGTAAAATGTAAACTGTAAAATGTAAACGTTGCTGATATTAGAATTGGCATTGACTTGACTTGACTTGACTTGACTTGGATTGGATTGGAAAGTGAGTGGTGGATTTACCTAAGAGATTTGTCAAGTACAATTTTATGACTTGATCTTTTATTCAAGTATCCATTAAAATTTAAGTGGCGTTTTCTTCTTCCCCTTTTGCTCAACTTTTGATTCTCTCTTTCTCTTTCCTGCTCAAATCCTTTCTCTACTCCCTTGAAAACTCACAAGTCAGAGAGAGTCAGCATTCAGCATGGATGTAGAATACAGAATGTAGAAAATCCCCAGCAGTTTTACTGTAAGTATAAAATGTAAAATGCTACTTGTTCATTTTGTTCATAATATTATAGTACAGAAAATACCAATATCAATACCAACGAACCGCAAGCCTCGTGCTATTAAGAAACTTTGATTACTATGGATTAGGCTAAAAAAGAAAAGAATAATAATAACCTTGACTCTCATTTTGGTTTTCTATCCCCTATTCTCTCTTATAATTTTAACAAGGATATCTTGGATTTTCGATTTTCGATACTTTATTTCTTTTCCCACGCCGTACAATTTCTGTCCATCTCAATGTCAATGTCATTGCCAATGCCAATGTCAATCCGGATTTCAAAGTCAAGATCAAAGTTAAATCCAATGTCGATACATGGGAAATAGACAATGTTTTTTTGGCTGTTTTTGTTTTGTTGTCTTTTTTAGATTTTTTATTTTTGTCTTAGTCATCTTTCATTTTTCAGTAAAACCAGACAGAATAGAACAAAAGAGACAAAAGATAGAATTTAGAATGCAAAATACAGAACTAGATCTTTTTATGCAACTTTTTATATTTGGCGTAATTAAATTTGTTTTCCATGTTCTTTTATACTGGAAGAAAATAGAGTAAAGTAAAGTAAAAAAAAACATACAGCAGACTATGAAGTATGAAACGGACCACTACCAAAACGAGAATCATAACCAAGAACCAGTACCAGCGATGAAATGTTTTGGAGTTTTTATTACCATGAAGAATGAGGAATATATTATTATTCTTTTTTTTTTGCATACGCAAACGTCTCTGGTCTCTGGTTTCTATCCTAGTTTTTAGTTCCTTGTTTTTAAATAGAGTCAAAACGAATGAATGTCTGGATATGGAAAGTTGGAAGTTGGAAGACGATGGAAATGAAAATGAAACTATTTCTTGCTCTCGCTCTTCTTGTTTTTGTCTCATTTTGTCTTTCTCTTCAGTCCACAGTCCGTAGTCCGCAGTCCATAGTCCACGCTCTATGAACGAGGCAAAAGAAGAAGGAGAAGGAACTGAAAACTCTAAACTCGTTTGCTTTTGCTGATGGTTCATGTTGTAAAATGAGAGTTTTAGTTGGCTGAGTCAGTTGATTTGCTCGCTTGCCTCTTTTTCCTTCTTTTGAATTGAGTTGAGTTGAGTAGAGTTGAGTTGAGTTGACTGGCTATCTGCAGATTTAAATCTTTTTTCTCCGTCTCCTCATTCATTCCCTCGTTCGTTTGTTCGTTTGTGCCTTTGTTCCTTTGCTCATTCATTTTCTGTAGTACATAAATGGTTGTAGAAATCTACTTTGTCTACACCACAGTAAAAAAGTGTAGTATTATGCAGGATCCAGAATGCAGAAACTTGACGGAAATATCTAGAATCTAAAAGCTAGAAGCTCAAATCTAGAATCTAGTGAATCTGGAATTGCGATAGTTAACTTAAACTTTTATTCCTTTTAATAGTGACTCATAAAATAGAGGCTGAAACTGACACGGAAAATACTTGGAAAAATACTAGACTTCACTATTCACATCAGATGAAATGTGCAATGTGCATTTTTCTACTACTATTTTTTGGGCTTTGTTAACATGATATTTTACTTTGATACTTGATTTTGGATTCAATTCTCAATCCTATATTTTATGTTTAATTTTTTTGAATTTTGATGAATAATTATTATGACCGGGAAAATTCAAACGGATTTAAATTTTAAATAGTCCTGAAATTTATGTAAAGTAGAAACTTTTCGGTTCACCATAATTTGCGGGATTAAAAAGATCAAGAAGAAGAAGATTTTACATTTTACATGTTACTCCTTCTTGTCTCTTGTCTCTTATCCTTGTCATAATTTAGTATTTAGCACTCGTACTTGTTTTTGTTTTTCAAAGTTTGAATTTTGAATTTAGATTTCTCAATGGGATTCAAAAATTCAAAGGAAAGTTTCTTGGTTGATGCGGGCCAGTTGAGAGTTTTTGAGTTTTGGGAGTAGAAAGTAAAATTACTGCAAACCGTAAACCGTAAGACAAGGGAAAAACAAATATGCAAAGAAAATACGTTGAATCTTATTCATAAAAAGATACTCATCAAGAAAAAGGAAGGAGGGAAAATCCTGAAAATGACGTCCATGCCTGTGTGCTCGTGTCTTTGGCTTTGTCTGTGTCTGGAGACTGGATACTAGAGATGATCAGCTCATGACGTGGGACATGAGACAGAAACTGCGGATATTCCAGGGCAAAATAGTTCATGCCACTGTTCAACAACTGGAACTGGAACTAGACGTAAAGTTGTAGCTAAAACAGGAACAGAGGTTGAGACTGACTCGAGACTTGAGTCTTGAGAATTCAGATTCAAAGTCAAATATAGCAATCCGCTTTGTATTTGTTTGTATTTGTATTTGTAATATTAAGAAAGAAAAAAACTCCACATGTGTAACCTTGAATCTTGATACTTTTCTGTACACTTTACATTGGATGTTGGATGTTGGACGTTGAAGGTAGTACATATGTCGGAAATTTTGCCGGAGAAATTTCTTCCTTCTTCTCTTCTCTCCATTCTCTCCCGTATCTATTCTATCATCTAAACTATGAACGATAAAAAAAGGAAAGCAGAGTAAAGAGTAAACAGTAAACAGTGGGCGTAGTCTAAAGAAAGCAAAGAACAACTACAAACTACAAACTACAAACTACACCATTCACTTGTCTACAGATTTTATGTATACTTTCTCTTTAAAACAAAACCAAAACCAGCATCAGGATCAGGATGAGATTTTCAACATTCAGCATTCAACATTCAACATTCAAGGCAACTTTTCTTTCTCCGTTTTTGCATCCCACTGATGTCATCTTCTCTCTTTCCCCGGTTTCCCACTTTTCCACTTCTCAGTTTTCTAGGGACTGTCATAACAGACACACAGCATTTTGAATTTAGTTTTGTACATTTTTCCATGAATATATGTAGTAAAAAAAGGTAGACTAAGAGAGAAGAGAGACATTTTTTCCTGTCTTCACTCTACACATTTTCCGTTTCAGTTTTGCATGGATGATGATTAGACGGTAGATTTTGTAGATTTTGTAGATTTTGTAGCTTTGGTAGATGGTAGGAACTGTGGGGACATGTGGATATTATTTTTGTGGGAGATTTTCATGCATATTTATGCATTTGTCTTCAATCTCTGTCCCAGTCTCCGCTTCTTTCTCCTTCTCTTTCTCCTGGTGTTTTCTCCAAAACAGCGTGTACATTGTAGACTGCAGAGTGTAGACGTGAGACTAAGAGGAAGATTACAAGCGGGCTGGAGGATTAAACTTACATGTATAAAAATACAAATACATGCACAGGATGTAAAATGTAAAATGTAGAATGCAAAATGTGAGCGTAGCTTGTAGCTTGTAGACAAAAGCATTCAACGGATTTCCAAGGAGCTGTCTCACTTTATCTCTCTGTTTCTCTGTGTCTCTGCTGGTCCGATGAATTTAGAATAAGAATTGGAATGAGGAGGAAATCATTCTTTTCTATTCTATTCTCTTCTATTCTATAGTGTACCAGTTTCAGTTTGAGTTTCAGTTCCAGTGCCGGGTGGTGTGGGTGCAAGTTGCACACTTAATTCAATGTACTTTCTCTCTCTATCTGCGAAGGAGAAAATCGTCCCGTATCCGCACATCCTCACATCCTCACAACTCACAACTCACAATTTACAATTTACAAGCAAAAGTACAGACATAAAGTCCAGAATGAGAATGAGGAGATTTTTCCACATCCCAGGGAAAAACAAGAAGAGAGAAGAGAAAGAAGAGACAAAAAGACAAAGGAAAAGCTCATTGGCTATTCACAGAGTGTAGCTTGATTACAGCCAAATAGGAACACGAATCACCCCTACACATTTCACGTGTCTGTGTGTGTGTGTGAATGGAGAATGGGGAATTGTGCAGGGATGTGTAATGTGTAGATTCCTGCACACTGCATATCCCTTTAAGAACCAGAGGATCATCCTCATTCAAAAGAAAGCATTACACATTATACACTCTTGTCCAAACTCCCAACTTCAAATTCCAAACTCACATTTGCATTCACATCTTCTTTCTCTTCCACTCATTCTGCTCAGCTCCAAACTCCAATCTAAAAAACAAGTGTGGAAATTGAAAAGTGAAAATAGAAAATGAATAGAAAATTGAATACATTTGTAATCCAAATCCGAACCGAACCGATTCTGTTCAATTCTGTTCTCTTGTAATTCCATGATAGTTTTTTTTTGAATCTTGAAATTCAATTTTCAATTATCGTTTTTATGCTGACGAGGTGAAATTGTCACGTGGAGAATGGAGAATTGTCGAGTGAAATGATTGTAATACTGACAATGACAATGACAATGTGAAAACATATGTAATATGTAATAAGTTTAAGTGCGTCCTCTTCTGTCCTCTTTTGTTAAAAGTTAAAAGGTTGAAAGTTGAAAAAAAATCTTAAGAATTAGAAATTGGGAATTAAACCAAACTTTTTCTCATCTTTTTCATCCTCTTTCATTATTTTTTATGACTAATTTATCCATACCGTTTTACCATTTTATCGTTTAATCTTTTTACGTTTTTCGTTTTTCCTTTTACGCTTTATGCCTCAAGTCTGACGTCTTCCTTTCCTTTTCATGTTCATTTTCCTTTTCCTTTTCATTTTCAAACCATTTAACATTTAGTGTATTAAAAACTTGAGTTGATCGTCATTGGGATTTTGGTAACTTTGAACTTTAAAAAACAATTACCTTTTATTTCCATGTTCCTTTTTCCATATTCTGTACATTTCTCATTCCAGACTCCAGTTTCAGATCCACTGCTATTTTTGAGCTGACTCCACACTTTTTTACGCTCATACTTTCCTCATATTATATAGATACTTTTACTCTTACTTTTACTTTCACTTTTACGTTTACGTTTCACCCATGGGAATTGGATTTAGAATTTCTCGAGTGGAACTTTGTACTTTTTACTTTCTCCCTTCTTCCTATCACAGGATCAAATGACATCATTTCATAATAATATACTGTATTTTCCAAGGAGTTGAGCAGAGTTGGGAGTTGGGAGGAGGAGGTTCAAAACTATTATGTACTTTATATTATAATGCTTATTACTTACAATATTACGTATTACCGGCAGCATCGAAAAGAAAGTGGAAATTAAAATGGAAGTCAACTTGTGTATTTATGAGGAGAACAAAGATCTGAATCTCAAAATGAATATGAACAATAACAAAGATGAAGAAAAAAAGTTAATTGCAAGTTGCACATCTTTTTTAAAAAACACTCATCAGAAATCAAAAATACTTTTATATTTATGAAAGAGTTAATACTTGAAACCTCTGAATGTCTTTGAAGTTTGAGTGAAAAATGATAGACAATCAAAAATAAAAATAAAAACAGACAGTAGAAAATCGGCCATCAGAAAAACCTAAGTTGATGTCGATGCTGATGTTTACTCTTCAACACTCCAAATTCTTTGGTTTTGGTCCACGAGGGAAAGAAAAACAAAGGAAAATAGAGAAAGTAAAACCAATGTCAATGTCAAAGTCAAAGTCAAAAGTCTGACACCCTTATAAAAACAGTCTAGAAAAGTGAGAACATTTGAGCTGCCTCTCTAAAAGAAATGGAATGTCTGCTCACGGAGAAAATCCACCGTCTAATGTGTGGATAAAATGTAGAATGTAGAATGTACATGATGGAATTTCTTAGCTGGGAGAATGAGAAGGAAAATGATTTGAAATGGAAAGAGAATCGAGAATCAAGAATCGACAATCGACCGGTGAAAAAAGAGGAAAAAAAGAGAGGTTTGTGCGAATCGTAGTATTGAGTCCGAGTCTGAGTCAAGGCCAGACAAAAGAACATGGAAATATTATATTTTATAAGAGCCCATTTCGTTAGCTGAAAGGAGAATCTAGAATGGAGAATGAAATGGCAAATGGCAGTTCAGTGTCCAGTGACAATAATAATGGATTTCCAATGTAATAGAAAGAGTAAAGAGTAAAGAGCAGTCTACAGTCTGAACAGTGAACACTGAGCTGAATTCAAGTGGATCAGAGACTGGAGAATGGAGAAGCATGTGAATAAGACTCACTTTTCCTTCCTTCTTTCTTTTCCTTCCTCCTTGTAAAACTGACCACGTCCCGTCCTCTGGGGCATTTCAACGTCTAGTCTAGTCCAGTTCATTCCAGTCAAGTCCAGTTAAGGTCCAAGAAATTGACACTAAAAGATGAAAATTACGATAGATTTTACACTCCAAACTCCACACTACAAAGTACAAACTACAGATGAAACAAGAAAAGACCAGAGTGTTACATTATACGAATTTTCTACAGAAACTATCAGTATATACTTATAGTTTTTCTGAGGCATTTCAACCTCAATTTTCCCAATCTCCGTAGCCATGTGTTTTATATTATATTATATTATCGAGCATATGGATTATGGATTATGGATATTTTTACTTTTTACACATGTATATTTTGTATTTTTAAGGAGCACAAAGTGGAGACGTACCTCATAAAACGGGATGAACCGACAAGACCTCGCCGTCGTGAGCGAGGGAAGAGTCGAGCTCCACCCTCAGGACAAAACCACAGTCATTCCGGGAACAGTCAGGCTCAATCCTTCCTCAACAACATTCGGAGTCCAAGTCTCATCCTGAATGCGGGTCTCCTCACATCTGCCTTGGCCACCAGTGGGGTCGCCGGTACTACAGTCACAGCCACAGCCAACAGCGGGTCGGGAAACCATCAACAAGAATCCCCTGACCTTGGACAGGACAGCATGCACGTAGGCCTCTTTTTCTTTTCCTCTCTTTTCTCTTTTTTCTGTACTCTGCAACACATTTTTCGTGGACTTTTGTGGAGTGAATGCATTCCTTTTATAAATTATTATACATTTAGATTTAGATGGTTGGAAATTACCACAGCTAAATGGCTACTAAATTTTACCTTTGGTTTCTAAATCTTTCTTCCTCTCGACTCTAGATTTTCAATGCCATTGCAATTTGCCATTTTCCATTTTCATGTCAATTTTCAATTCACTTTGATGCTCAATGCTCAATGCTCAATGCTCATCATTTAGAATTCTACATTCTACATTCTCCAAAAGAAAGAAAAGGGAAATGCAAATGCAAAACTCCAAATGTAAATGTAAATCCAAAGTGAAAGTGTTAAGAAGAGAAGAGAAGGGAGGAAAAAGCACAAGTCTTTTGAACGGAATGCAATTTTCCTGCCCTTCACTCTCTCCTTTTAACTTGAAAAATATATATTTTTATGTTTTTATATTTTTATGTTTAATGTTTTATATCTGAGTAAAGTACTTTTCTTTGCTCTGTATTCTGTACTCTTTACTGTGTGGATAGTAGACTGTCACATGTGAGCCCAAACGTAAAACTCCCAAGTTTTTACAATTTGTAGGTATTCAACACAATAAAATAAGATTATCTATGAAATTTTGGGTCGATCCGACTTCGTTAAGGGGTCATTCGACGAGGTCAAAGGGCTCAAATTTAAAGGGAATTCGAAAAAAAAATTAAAGTTTAGTTTTTTGTTGAATTTGAACGCCGCTTACACAAAAATTCCAGCTGAACACGGTGAGCGTGATTCAGATTTGATGTTCCGTTAGGCGTCAGTATAATGGGAATTTTTATTTAAGCGGCGTTCAAATTAAACAAAAGTTTGACCTTTTTTCCGAATTCCCTTCAAATTTGAGCACTTTGACCTATTGAAATTTCATAGATTATTTTATTTTATTGTGTTAAACACCTACAAATTGTAAAAACTTGGGATTTGTACGTTTGGGCTCACATGGGACAGTCTAATAGATAATGGATACTTTGTACAGTGTGCAGTGTACAGAGTTTATAGTTTATACTTTATTGACATTGGGATTGAGTCGGACCTTTTCTTTTCCTTCTCATTCCTCATTCCTCATTCTCTCTTTTAACCTCCATATGATATTGTGCAGAGTGTAGAATGGAGAATGTAGAATATGTATAATATGTATATTGGCACATGAAACATGAAGCATAAGCATGGACCATGAACCATGAACCATGTGAATGTTCAATGTTGAATGTTGAATGGATTTTTTGCTTGGATACTAAATAGATGCATGTATACAGTATACAGAATCTCTCCGGCTCGTAAATAAACATTGCATGACTGGACTGGTAAAAGTCCAACTTGAACTATATGACTACACGATATAAGATATAACTAGAACTATAGCCACATTCACAGCCAAACAACATCAACATCAACTTTTCTCTATAATATATAATATAAGCCAAACTAGACTAGACCAGACCAGATCCGACGAGAGAATGCAGAACTGCCTTTGAACTTGGACTTGGACTGGGAATCCTCAAATATTCTCTTGGTTCAGGAAAGCTAAAAGGAAAAAGAAAACTCACCTCTTTTCTCTGGCTTTCTCCGTCTTGAGTCTTGAGTCTTGATATTTTTGGGATATTCGGGGCATTCCCTTGAAAATTCAATATTCCACAGGGTCTAGGTTAATGTTATGACCGACTGACTACTGACTACCGACTACTGACTACTGACTCCTGGAAACTGGCAACTGGCAACAAAACTGACTCTATGACTTTGACTTTGACTCTGACTCTTTTAAGCTCAAGGAAATATGGCTATCTCTTCCTTTGCTTTCTATATTCTACAATATATTCTTTATTCTACATTGGACACATAAAGTATAAAGCATAAAGTATAAAGTGTAGCACCAAGAACCAAGAATTACCATGAGCAAAGTTGAAGCTGGCATTGAAGTAAAAGTACAAAAGTACAAGCAAAAGAACAAGTTGGACTGGAATGTGTATGCGTAAACCCGTAAAACCTGTCTAAATATTACCAATCTCTTGCTGTCTGCCCGTCCTCTTGGTGGATGTGAAGTTGTGGATGTGGAGTAAAGAGTCCAGAATCCAGAATCCAGAGTGAACAGGAAAAAGCAAGGGCAGGTCATAAACATAAAACAGACAGGAGAATGGAGGATGCAGAATGGAGAATGGGAAGGAGAGGAAAAACTGAATAGCCGAAGCCGAAAACAGAGCAAAGCCTCACTCCTCACTCCGATCCTCATCCTCTCATCTTGTTTTCTTTCCCCAACCGGACTAGGACAAAAGAGAAAGAATAAAGAATCTCCAGTGTCTAGTCTCCAGAAGCTGGGAGTTTGGAGTTGGGAGTTTGGAAAAACTAAAGAATAAATGATCCTCTGCTTCCACTGCTTTTCTCTTGGATGGTTGGATTTTTCCCAGCCAAAAGGAGTCAAAGAGAATGGCGACCATCAAACATCAAACATGAGACATGAAGCCATTCCATTCTCCATTCCCAGCTCTCAGCTCTCACCATGAGCACGAACATTGAGCATATACATGAAAATGAACATGAACATTGAATAGAATGGGAATGGGAAGGGGCTTTTCAAAAAATTTGTAGGGCCTTCAGCCTTCAACATTTAACCTGCAACGGGATACTTGAACATTGAACACTGAACAGTGAACAGTGAAAGAACCATCCAGCGACAAAGACAGACAATATCAATGACATTGAAAGAGAAGGAACCCGAAAATTGACAATCACCAATGACCGTCCAAGACAAATATAAATAGCCATCAAATGGCAAATGGCAATGGCAATGGCAAAGATCTGCTACAGTCGAATCAACAATCAACAGAATGGGATTTTTTTTCTTACCCCTGAAAAACCCTAGAAAAACCTTTATTGGAAATCCAACTGGAAAATTGTTTAATGAGTACATAACTTTTCAAAAGAGAAAGGAAAAACTGCACAATTACTTTTACACGAAGCATGAAGGTTGAGGGTTGAGCATTGAGCATTGAACATGAACATGAAAAGTCAGAGCATGCACAATACACAATACGCAAGGTGCATTGTACAATGTACAATGTACTTTGTTGAATCTCTACTGTGAATATTGAACAAGATGGTAATTGAAAATCGAGGAGGATGGCAACATAAAAATCATGTACACTTGTACAATGTACACTGTGTACTTTAATGGAGCATGATGATAATAATAAAGATGATGATGGTGCCATAAGAAATTAACAAGGAATGTTACGGTTTATTGTTATGTGGTGCTTTTGTTTCTTGATGTTCACCATTAGACATTAGACTATTAGACAAATTGACATAATGTGTTGGCTTTTTTATCTTTTATCGTTTCTGTATTATGTACGTAGGTTTGTGACATGGACCGATCCACGAACTACGGAGAGAATACTTCCTCAGACTACGAAGGGACAAATTATAGCTCTCGCTCCGTCACCTGGAGTATGGACGAGGTACTTTTACCTTTTTTTCTTTCTACATTTGGGCGAGTCATGTATTTCAAACGTAAAAATAACAAGTTTTTACAATTTTTGTGTTTAAAGGACAGTAAAATAGGATTTTCTGCCCAGTTTCGAGTCGATTCGATTTGATTAAGGGGTCATTTGACGAGGTCAAAGTGTTCAAATTCGTATGTGATTTGAAAAAATACTTCAAGTTTTTGTTCAATTTGAACGCCGCTTAAACAAAAATTCCAACTAAATTCAGCACATGGGCTGAAGTTGGAAACCCTTGATTGCAATGTGTCTATAATTGGAATTTTCGGGCAAGTGGCGTTCAAATTGAACAAAAACTGGAATCTTTTTTTCAAAGTCCCTTTAGATTTGGGCACTTTGACCTCGTCAAATGACCACTTATTCAAGTCGGATTGACTCGAAACTTGCCAGAAAATCTTATTTAACTATGTTCAACTTGTAAAAATTGTGAAAACTTAATTTTATAACTAGAATTTTATAATTGAAATGTATGACTCGCCCTATTCTACATCCTACATGAGCTTTCAATTTCAATCTTGAGTCTTTCGAATCTTTTAAATTTTAAATATAATATAAAACCTAATTCTCTAATATAATTAAACAAATATTTTTGTAATCATTTTCACGTGTAGATGGACTATTTAATGGATCATTGTATTGAAATTGACTCGAATCGACGGATGCGTGAACAATATATAAAACCAATTCAACTCACCTTTCGTAACAAGGAACTGGAGTCGGAGGTGAGAACGTTGAACTTGACTTTGATTTGGAATACGCATCTTTTGTATTATTCATGAATATGAATATGATTTTTTTACTTGTTGTTCCCATTTTTTCCTTGGTTCCTCCCCATGATTTTTTCCACATTTATGAACATTGATATCTTTAGAAATCTTTAAAATGGGAATGCGAATACGAATAAAAATACGGAAATGAAGGGATTTTCCATCTTTCAATGTATTGTAAAAGACAGACGACATGTCGTGTCAAAATTCAGAATTCAGAATCTCATATATTTTACCCCATTTCCTTGAATTTGACTCTAAAATAAGAACAAATATCAAATATCCCAGCTCATCTCCCTCTTTCTCTTCTTGTTTTGTACAGTAGAAAGTAGACAATTCTGTTTTCCAGCCTGTCTGAAGTATAATATTTTCTAGCATGTATCTACTTCACAAAAGATTCCTATCTCGGTTTCCGTGTTCTGTATTTATTTATGATAATGGTGAACGGTGAATAATATTTTGATTTTGATGTGTTTGTGTGTATTATTATTAATATTATTATTATTATTATTCTCCTCCAGTTTTGCAAGTTGAAAGAAGACACATTCAAGTCAAATGTGCTTTGTGTGTTCATCCTGTGGTTTTTCATGGCAGCCTCCTTAGCCGTCGTGATTCCCGGGTGAGAAACGATACCTATACTCTATACATTCTACATTCTTTTACTCTCTTTCTCTCTTTTCTCTGCATTCTGAAAAAAATCCAGTGTAGGAAAATTACTTTGAGAAAATAGATATCTCTGTATTCTGTACATTGTACATTGTACATAGTTGTGAGACATTTCCTTGAACGAGGCAACTTTATTAACATTAACAAAGTTGATATAAAAAAGATGAGGAGAGGAAAAGGAAAACCAAACCAAACCAAGTAGATGAAAGCAGTGGCAAAGGAAAAGGCAAGGACGAAGACGAGGAATAGAAAAGAGAATAGAAAAGAACTATGTACTACAAAATCTATAATATATAGGATAAAGAATATGCACATTCTCTGTATACTTGAGACTGGAGACTGGAGACTTGATACGGTATAGAAATTTAATGGTTTTCATGTCCTCAAAAAAGTTATGCGTTAAATTATACTCAACTCAATTCAACTCAGCTCAACTCCGTATCCCATATCCCGTATTCCTTATTCCATGTTCCATATCATCACTCTACAAGCTACAAACTAGAAACTACAAAGTATTTGGAATCTACAGTGCAGAATGTAGACTGTAGAAAGGAGAAAGTCTATCCTTGAAGAAGAAGAAAGTAGTGGCTACGCGTAGCTTTTGTAGCTTTTGTAGCTTGTTCAATGAGCTCCTTCCCATTTCTTCCTCTACTTTCTCCACTTTCTAGTTTCAGCTTTCCACCCTGCATGCATAATAAATCTGTACAATAGAACTTAATGGAGAGTTGTCTTAAGTTGACTCTGGTGAATTCCAATTCCAAATCCACATATCCCAATTTCAAACCCCTTGTACAATGTACAATGTAACTTCTACATTCTACACTCTACACTGTACATTTTCTAGAATCTACACTCTAGACTCTAGACATTAGACAGAAAGTACAAAGTAGAAAAGAGCCGAGTTAATATAATATTATGCAGGTATTTTTGTAGTTTGTGTAGTTTGTAGTTTGAAGTTTGTGGCGGTGGTATTTTATATTTTAGGTATGAGATATTATTAGAATATTAGAATAAAAAAATACTTTGTTCATCCGTCTTTTCATGTATCAAGTATCAAGAGTGAAGAGGATAATGATAAAACGGTGTATGGAAGTTCCATCTAAACCTTTCTCCACCTTAGAAAAAAAAGAAAGTAGGAAATACTATAGCGATAGAAAAAGTCCATTATTATCATAAATATTTACGATTACTTGCAGCTTCCACAAGGTATTGATACTTGATACTCGATACTCAATACTTGATGCAGTGGGGAAAAGAGAGGAGAGAGGAAAATGATGGGTGATGGGTGATGGGAAATGAGAGTTTTCTATTTAGTATTTATGAATATGTTTTACCATAATAATAATAAAAATCCATGTGATGATATGTGACTCATGTGTGTAGTTTGTAGTGTGTAATTTTGAAGGTGTTTTCTTTTCTAAAGGCTTGATTTTGGATTTTGGATTATATCGATTGTACATTTCCATTTTTCCATTGTTCAATATTCAATATTTAATGTACAATGTCTCTAGCATTTTTTGTTGAGTAATGACTAATCAATACTGAATAATATGTTGTTTTTTTGGTTTGTAGGAACAAGATAACAATTACTTCCCTCGTGGTGGCCTCTTTGATTTTGAGTAGTTGTCTCGTCATCGTGATGGCTAGTGAATTTCCCTCTCTTCCACAGAAATTCATTGAATTCTCATCCTCCTTCAGCCTCCGGAGGAAAAATCGTAGTATTTTTGTCATCTTTGTCATCACCACGCTCGCCGTCGCTACTGGAGTCAATATTGTAAGTCACATCTCAAAACTCAAAGCATATGAACAATGAGCCAACATGAGCATTGACAATTGAGAATTGAACAGTGCGCAGGAATAGAATGAACACTGAACAATGAACAATCATCATACAATAATTATGACTTGAAAAATGTCTCATGTAATTTATCTCCAAAGTTCCAGAGTTCCAAAAATCCATTATCCATTATTATTATTTTTGTTTCACAGTTCATAGTTACAGTTACAGTGCTCTACTTTGTGCTCGGTTCAGTTTAGTTCACTGTTCAATGTTCAATGTAATTACCTTGATCCTTGATTCATAAATTAGAGGAGAAAAAGCCGAGAGAGAAAGTGGACGTTTTCATGCATTTATCATGGGAGAAAGTCAAAAGTTGTAGATACACTTTCCACATCTCCACACTAGAAAAAGAGAAAGAGAAGAAACTTTATTACAATTTACAATCTAATTTTTATATAACGTCTAACGTATGATTCATGATTTATAAAATATACATATTTCAGGATTTGTAATTTGTGTAATCTGCCATGTGTAATAATTCCTGAGAAAAATGGGAAAATGAATGATACGCGAGGAAAAAATTACAGCATCAATGCTCGGAATTAATCTGTCCAATGTCCAATGTTTAGTGTCACTTTTGTCAGTGCACATTGCACAATGAACAATAAACAGTGAAAAGAGGAGAAGAAGAACTAGAGAGAGAAAATCTTGACGGTTGATTCTTTGTTCTTTGTCCATGGTCGTTGGTCGTTGGTCGTTGGTCATGACCGTGACCGTGATAATAGAATGGCATTGAGAATTGAGATGAGTCAAAAAGTCAAGAAGTCAAGAATCAAGAAGCCAATGAGGAATGAGTAGAAGAATAAAAGAGTCAAGAGTCAAGAGTCAAGAATGATGAGATGAGGAAGAGAGTGAAAGAGGCAACAGGGAAACTATTATATGGTATTATATAGCTATATATATGTAAAAGAGTAGCTGTATAAAGCATAGCTTCTACATTCTACATGATGCTGATGCTGATGATGATGATGGTAGAAGAAAGGAAGAGAATTGGTAGAGGAAGAGCTTTGACTTTAATTCATAATTAAATTGACAAGGAAATGGTCTAATGATCTAAATGACTGTAAATTCTGAGCAAATGGGACAAACTTTGAAGGTTTGAAGGTTTGAAGGAAGGAATTAGACTTGTGTCTTGTGTCTTGTGTCTAACGTCCAACGACTAAACTCCACTAAACTACATGTTTCTCTCCTTCTCCTATTTTCTCTCTTTTCTCTCTTTTCTCTTTCTCCATTCACTTACTATTTTATTATATATTATTTTATATCTACAATCTCCAGTAGAACCGGGATACGTCGTTACTTTCTCCTGTCTTTTGACAGAGGTTTCAGTGGCAGTGGCAGTGGGATCTCCGCTCAGCATTGGAATATCTATAGTTCTAGTTTCTACTTTTCTCTTTTCTCTTTTCTCTCTCTCTCCACTTTCCATTCTCCATTAGGTCGATTACTCGCATGCCTTAAGTAGCAAGGGAGGAAATAAAGCTTTTCCCTTCTATTTTCCACAGTCCACAGTCTCCAGTCTGCAATGTCTCAATTTCAATTTTCAATGGCATGGTATATTCTACACACTATAGTATGTAGGAAACTGCAATGTATTTTTCTATAGGTGCTTCATAAGTTTTGTTCATTCAAAACAAAGTTCCTATAGCTTGCATTCACCAAGAGCCCCAAAATACATTCCGTGTTTTCCTGGGCAAATATAGACAAAAATTAGTGATCTTGACATGGATCTAGTATATTTCGGCTACTACCAAGTTTTTGAGCCCATCCCCAAGTCTCTACGACGGCCCGTTGCTTAGATACAAGCAAAATAACAACTCGTTGCCAACGCAACATTCACAAATCTATTCAAAATTGAAATTGTCTTTCATAATTTATTCTGAGCAT
>JABASP010000223.1:0-66899 GCA_019776565.1 Sminthurinus signatus
CGGAACGGAGGGGAAAGGCGGAGAAAGTAAAGAAAGCTCATTTGCTCTCTCTTCTTCTTCACGCGAGGATAGTATCATAGCGGAAGAAGAAAGAAAAGTACAGTCAAGCAAAGCAAAGAAACGAAAAGGAAAACAAAATAAAACAACAAGAGAATTAAATTGCCTGGCAAAGCCCAAGGATTTACATTCATACTTGATACACATTTACTTTATTTCCTTCAGCAAACCAGACCAGACCAGACCAGTCCAGTCCAGTGAAGATGAAGATGAGAAGCATAGTTAATAGTTAGTAGTACAATGTGCAATATACAATGTACAATAGAAAATAACTGTCCTTTACTCTTTCTGAATATGACATCATCATCATCATCATCTTTGTGTTGTTTTCATCTTTTTCTGTTATGTACAAATATAATATGTACAATATACAGTTATAAAATATAAAAAGCTTGAGTGTACATTCTCAACTTTCTTCCTCTTTTGCAATCTACTGCGTACATACTGCATACTTTATACTACATATCGTAGAATGTGCTACGAATTCAGAATAAATGTGGAGGCGTAAACTCACTTACTCGCACTCTCCATCTGTCTGTCTGTTCAATTTGGAACAATTCATAATTTTGCATGTTTGTACATTTCACATTGTGCATTTCTTTCTTGTAGCATAGACCGTAGATATGAGATATCATGCTCATAATAATAATAGTAATAATAATAATACTGATGATGATCATGTCAAATCCTTTTTCTTTTTTTTGCCCTCCTTTTTTTATAAATTTTTTTTATGAGGGTATCATTACGCGACGGCTTTATTTTTTATTGACCCTATCTAAATCCACACAAATACATGAAAAAACGTAAAGCCTTCCCATTTGTACAGTATAAAGTGCAATGTGTACAGTGTACAGTGTACATGGAGTCATAAAATGAGGAGGAAGAGAAAAAAAAGAAGCTCTTGGACTCCTCTTTTCCCTGTACACTGTACAATTTCTCCACGCACCATGTACAATGTACAATGTACAAGGCTAGCTTTTTACAGACGAGCTACCAACTGACATTAACTACCGGCTACGAACAGCCAACAGCCGGATATTTTAGAGAATGGAATAGTCAGTGGTCAATGGGCAGGGATATTACGTATAATATATTACACCGTGCTTGTTGAAAAAAACAGGGAAGGAGGAGAAGGAGGTTGGCACAATTTGGACGTTTCGAGTTTGGATAAAAGTATTCTGCATTCTGCATGTTCGTCTAAGCTCTAAGCTTTAAGCCAATTGCCAACTGTCTGACTTGGACTTGTACCATTTTTATTATTATTACCACAACTACTACGGCTTGGTCGCTGGTCATATAGAATACAGACAGAGGATTGGGAACATGAAAATCACACGGAAATTGAATCCCGTAGGACGTGAAAATTGAAAAAAAAGTTTGACATGCTCAATGTACAATGTACAATCTCTGAATTTTCAATGTTTCTTTCACCTACACTAGCACGTAGTAATAATAATAATAATGATGATGTTCATACACGGTTGACGTTTCTAAAAGTATCTGTGCTTTAATATAATACTGTACAGTGTACACTGTACATTGTAAAGTGTACAGGGTAAAAGTTTGAAAATTGAAAAGTGTAGTTACTACTTGTACGCTCGTTACTTAACTTTTATGTAGTTTTATATAGTTTTATTGTGTGGGCGGTCACTCTTGTACATAAAATACATGGAATAACCCAACTCAAGGAATCCAGAATCCTTCAAATGCTTTCTTCTTCTTTTTTACCTTTTCACATTCCAAGTTTCAACTTCACTCGCTCAATAAAAATCTAAACGGAGGACAGTTTACAACTCACAGAGCTTTGAGCAGTCAGGTAAAGAGTAATGAGCTTTGAAAAATGCAAAGTAGTGGAAAATAGGTCACAAAATAATATTATACATAATATACATAATATATTTTTGGACGAAAATTGAAATACTCTGACATTGTAATGAAATACAGTTTTGATCTCAGTCGTAGTTTCATTTTCAGTCTCAATTTCATTCTGAGAGTCAATGCATAAACAAGTATCTTGGAATTGGCAAAGCTTTGGATGCTGAACTATGAAGAATGAAGACGGAACGTCATTCTACAGTAGCGCAATCTTTCTACATTGTACAGTGTACAGTGTACACGTAACATTTTTTGCATGAAACTTTTTAAAAAGAAACCCAAACCCCAAACAGTAGAGGACAAATGCAGAAGCAGCAGAATGCAGAATAGGGCACATGAATATATTTGAAATGTATGAGGTATAATGCAAGTGTGTTTGTGTGTGTGAAGCTGTACTCTGTACTCGTACTCTTACGTGTACTTGTACTTGTATATTTTATGTATTCTAAATAAATCATCTAAGTCCTTTGAAATGGAGCTGGATCAATATTGAATGTAGTTTTGAGTGTGCATTGCTAAATTTTTCATGGGATAATAATAAGGTGATTTGTATGACGGTCGCATCTGTTTAACCTGAAAGAAAGAGGAGAGGCAAGGGACGCGAATGGGAAGGAGAAAGAAAGAGAAAGAAAGAGAAAGAGAGAAATAGTGAGCGTCAGAAATCCATATGGAGAGAGAAGAACAGACAAAGGATTTACTTGAACGATTCAATCCTACTTTTTCCCACTAAATTGTAAATCGAACAGTGTACATTGTGCATTGTACTTTTTACACTGTGAATCTTTTCCTAAACTCTGTTCCCGGCATCAGTTCTAGATTCTAGATTCTTGGTGCTAGGTATCTATAGATACATTTATACATTTATTTATTGACACTGCACTAGCGAGTATTGGCAAATGGAGAAATGGTAGAAAGTATACGAGGATTTTATCTTGTCATACTTTACGAAATAGCTCAATCCAACTTGTTCCTTCGCTTGTTTTGCTTCACTTTCTTCAGATTCTCTAGATTCTTCAGATTACATTCTACATTTCTACATTCTAGATTTCAGATTCGAGGTGCTAGAAGCCTTAAGTGGGGTGTATGGGCCGCGGGAAAGTCTGTAAAAGAAGTGGAAAAGTTTCTTTGTTCCATATTTCTATTTTTTCATATAGGTGGCATGTTGTTCTTTATTCTTTATGGTTCTTCTTAATGGATAATGGTGAATGGTGACACGTCTTTTCCCTGCGCCCAAGCCAAGTGGCAATGATGATGTATTTTCGTACTCTACCATTTCTATTTTATTGTACTCTGTTCATTATGTTGTAGAATCAGACATTTTTACATTTATCCAATGTGCAACGGGAGTGTCCATGACAGAAGAAAATACGTATAGAAACAAAAGAAAATGGGAAATGGACTGTAGTCGTGCAGCTGTGACACATTGAGCAATGTGCCGTTAATGTCCTTTTATTCCCACAATAAAGAACAATAGCCATCATGTACACTGCACACTGCACACGTTCCACGTGCAGCATCCACAATCTATATTGAGATTGAAGCTGGGTGCAGATTGCAGATTCAAAGTACAAAAGAAGCTCAACAAAACATTAGTAAAACAAAGTCCACAACAATTAAATATCTATTCTATTTTGTTCGCAAAACATAAAATAATATTGATATTGGTACTGTTAAGCATATTTTAATCTATTCTGAATCGTATTTAAATGCTTGATTCCCCTTTAGAACAAACAATAGCTGAATACTAAAAAGATCTGTTTAAGCTTGAATAAATGTTCTCTAGTCTTTTGTACTTAATAATTTAGTTTAATTTGGCGTTTCTGGTGGTCCGATTTTGCTCTTGAGCTTTAGATTTTAGAGAATGAAAATGATGAATGGTATTCTCTTTTCTATTCAAAGTGCAGTAGTACTCGCGGAAATTGTGAATCGACTATTTACCATGTGCAATGCACAATATTGGCATGACATGGTTGAATTGAATAACAAAGAAAAGGATTGGGACTGCATGCAATATACAATGGTTGATGGTTGTTTCATAGGTTGTCCCGGGTAAACTTTCACTCATCTAGGTGAAGGTAAAGTAAATACTCGAATTCCGAATCCAATTCCTGTACAAACTCAAAATTCTACGTAGAAAAAGGAAAGTAACTCCGCTCAATCTCAACATCATTCTCTCTGGTTTTGGGTTTCATTTTCTTGATTTTCTTCATTCATTGAATCTGGAATCTAGAATCTAGAATCTGGAATCTGGAGTTCGCGTGCTCTTCTCACATCTCCAATAGTTGTAATTGGGATTTTTATCTAGAATCTACCATCTACAATCTGATTAATCTCCTCGTGGTACGTTTACCGCATAAGTACATGACACACACACACACAAACAAACAGGAGTTTTGATAATAAGTGCACAGACCTGTGCAAACTGCAAACTGCAAACTTTTCTCGCCATTCCTTCCGATCCTTTGTCATTATCATTAGAGATAGATAGAAAATATCTGTAATCTGAAATCTGTAATCTACCAAACGTTCCATTACGCCGACCTCATTCCCTCCCACTTTTCACTTTCACCCACAATTCACATGACATTCTGAGAACTTTGTGTGTAGTTTTCTCTCTTTGGTTGTGATTCTGGTTTTGATTGAGCCCATTGAGAACCCTCCCACGCAACCTTTATTCAAGAATAAAACTTCCCATTGTTTAAATACACATACAGAAGTCACTACTCATTTTTCATTTCCATGATATTTTTGTAGTTTAAAAATAAAGGAAAAGTCTTTTCGAAAAATAAGGGGAAATAAGAGAATGAGCTGCAGAATTATTAGAGCTATTATTGATTTTACTGTGTTCTACAGTCTATCGAAAAAAAGATAAAGGAGGAATAATGAGCAAAATTTTGAACTGGACCGTGTCTTTTGTCTTATCAATATAACTAAAAAGAGAAAAGAAAGAAAAAAGATAGGAGATTTTATAAATTAAAGTATAAACGATTGTATTGTATTGCAGGCTCTAACTATGCTGTGATTTTTCACCATTAACCAAACTCTTGTTCTCAATTTGGCTGATAATACAATAGAAATAGATTTCGTGGCTGATTTCATTTTGGTCCAATTGTGGACTTTTTCTTTCCATGAGAACGTGTTTCCATTGACGTTATATTATATCGTGCCTTGTGCTTGTGAGTGTACTTTTACTTGTATTTGTTCGTGTAGTTGGAAGAGTCGAATGTTGAATGTAGAATGTTGGATGTTAGATTCTGGCACTTTCTTTTCTTTTCATTCTTCCGCCAAATTCACTAGAGACTAGAGACTAAAGAACAGAAGAAAGAAGAAAAAAGAAAAGCGTGAGATAAATTGAAGACTGGAGACTGGAGATTTTTTTTCAAACACTTTCTCTCAATGAGGAATGAAAAAAGAAAGGGAAAAGTTAAAGGTGAAAGTTGTATAGAATCTTCATCATAGTATAGAAAAAATAGAGTATAGAGTATAACAGCATTTTTTTTCTTTGGTTTCATCATACGTTGACATCATCAGCAGATTTCTCCTTTCTCTTGCTTCAATAAGCTACGACGCACTCGAGTATTTTTTCCTCGTATATACTTTGGTTGTATATTTTAGACTGTGTCTTTGTCTCTATTCTCTATTCTCGATTTTCAACTCTGGACTCGTTTTTCAACGTTCAGCCATTGATTAACCTCTTTCTCATAACTATTATTAATCGTTTGAACAGCCATTCTCTTAAAATTAAACTAGAGTTTCCAATCTCGAATCTCAATTCCCGAGCTTCAAGTCGAGTCGAGTCAAGTCACATTTCTGCATGTACAATGTACATATATATAATCTAAACGTGTCAGATTACCTAGCTCCAAATCCTGACTCTTGATTTTCAACTCTCAACTGTGAATTGTGAATTGAGTAGAACTTGATCCAATTGCCACTCTGGAGGATTGAGTAAAATGACTCTGACAATGACAATGACAATGGTAATATAGAAGTGACACTGACAATGATAAAGACAAAGGCAGAAAAAGAGACCGAGGCAGCAGCAGCGGCAGAGGCAGAGAAAATGAAGAAAACTAGTTCTATCAGAAACAGGTGATATACCTATACCCTATAGGTAATGTAATACTACGTATATCTAGTATATCTGAGCATGTATTATAGTAAAGTGTACATTACATAGTGTGTCACATGCCACATTCTTTCACCTTTCCTCCTCTCCAAAGGGCTTTCTAGGTCTATGTAGTTCCTACTTTCTAACATTCTACATTCTACACATATTGAGCAAAATCAATTGGTGACGTAAATCCTTATGTACCACGTACCATGGAGAATAGAGGATGGGGAATGGGGAATGGAGAATGGAGAAAAATGGAAAAGTTCCATGGAAAATGGAAATCCTGAAATTGATAAAAGACAGAGAACAAGAGACAAACTCATCGTTGAATCCCGTCAGATGTGGTCGAAGATTGGTGAATGGTGAAAGTTGAAAGTTGAATGGTGAAGCAGAGATAAAAATCTGAAGTGGAATCTAAATAGATGTAAAACATGCAAAATTTATACAGAGTAAAACTTACGTGGTACATGTGACTGTTTTACAGTATTCAGTATTCACCGGACGAGTATGAGACTGTGATTGCTATCACCGTTGACCTCGTTTGAATGAATTGTTAATTCGGAAAACTCCACAAGTACCATGTACAATGTGCAATGTACATCCGTGTTTAATCAGTGAGGTATTGTCTATTGTCATTAAATCCGTCAGAATAATCTGGATCAAAGAGGGGAAAGAAGCAGAAGTAGTGAGGTAGGGACTCTTCAGATCCCAGCTTTAGGTATTTGGTATTTCTCATTTTCAACCTCACTGCATTTTCTGATTGATTCTGATTGATGAATGTTTCGTGGTTTGTCTGTGGTAGTTTGTAATTTTGTAGCTTTGTATCCCCTGGATTTTTCAAATACCTTCATCAGAAACATTTACATTTTACATCATGCTCCATGCTCTTTGTTGTCCTATTTGCTCTTCTCTCCTCTCTCGTCTCTCGTCTTTTATCTGTTTGACCTTGGCACTGTCTATTTTTATTCCTTGAAATTAAAATGAATGTTGAATCAAATTGTATTATATTTAACACTGACTTGATTCTTGATTCTTGATTCTGATTTCTAATCTAGATTACAATAATTAAATTACAAGTACTTTAGATTTTAGAACCCATCTGCAGAAGAATCTACAAACTACATATAAAGTGTTCCTTGATCACTGTTCACTGTTCACCGTTCACATTGACTTTTTTATTCGGTGACTTTAATTCAGTTTTGAAAGATTACTAGAATAAAATAGTACTCAAAAACAGATATATCTTGCAGTACGGGGATGGCACTTGAGTCAAAAGTCAAAAGTCGAAATGAGGCTTTTTTAACGGTAACAGTAAAAGTAAAAGTATTTTATTGAGAGAGAGAAAAAAAAGAAAGGAAGATGAGAGACACAGTGTATTACCTTTTTATTTCCCTGAAAATGGGTCGTTATTTATCGTCCCACTCCATTCCATTCCGTGTTTTTTGTGGTTGGGTATAAAGTATGACGTGTAGGTACAAATAAATGGGAAATAAATACAAAAGTTTGGACTTTTGCCTAGCATCTAGTATCTAGTATCATTCTATGGACTTTTTAGATCGACCAAAGACCAAAGTTATGTTGTGACACAGAGCAGAGCTCATACTCCAGACTCTGTAGTCTACACTCTGCACATTCAGAACTTAGACTGGGAGAAAGCTATTAAGAGATTGGAGATTTCCACCGGGTTGCATTTAATGTGACTTTTTCTTTCTTTCTATCTTTTTGTATGACTTGTGACCTCCATTTCTTGCCTTTTAAAGCGTCAGAGTCAGAGTCCGACTTGAGAGCAGCATCAATTCATAATAGCTTTGAAAGAAGGGGAATGTACGTAGTAATGTAGTACATGTGGGGCTTGGAATTTAGAATTTGGACGTAGTTCCAGAATACGAATGAGACTAGCTTTTCTCTCTGTGTGTTTTTTAAATTCTCTACAGCTCATGATATTTCTTGTGAATTGGGAATCCTGAAGCTTTCCAATATCCACAATCCACAATGTACAATGTTTAGTTTCCAGCTCATACTGTTTAAAATGTAGAATGTAAAGTCAAATCCCACTAGTCAAGTTGGAGTCCAAGAAATCCACTAGTATTAGTTACTATTTTGTGGTGGTCGGTGTGATGTGTGATGTGTGATACAAAGTAATGTGTAATGGGATGGGAGTCACTGGGGAAAACTTGTGCAATCTCCCGTGTGTACTCTATAAACTTTGTATGAATCATGGACTGGCGGATGTGCTTTTTGCCTCTTCCCTTTTGCTTTTTGCTTCTTTTGCCTCTTGTCTTGAATCTTGAATCTTGTTTTTGTATCTTGTAGAGAAATGAAGAATGTGTTTCATTTTTACGATCTCAGTCTCCCATCTCCCATTTTTCTTGTCTTTTACCGTTGACTGGATTGTAGATTTTATATTTTAGATGGTAGATTGTGGATTTGTAACGTGTAATTTAAAATACAAGTTTATCTGTATCATTTTTCCCTTAGTAGAAATTCCAGTGAATTGGATGCCATTTTTTACCATTTATAAATGTAATTTAAAGACAAAAATTCCACTACGTATGAACTATGAGCTCATCGTCCGTGCAATTTTCTTGTGAAATTCATTCTTAAATAGCTTATTCTTTCCCATGCTCCTTGTTTCATCCACCTCCACAAACCAAATGACAAGTTACGGCTTAAAATAAACAATCCAATCTCCCTTCTTCTTCTTACAAGTAAATTCGATCTCATTGGATTCAATCTAGAAAAGAAAAAAGAAAGTAGAAACATCCGGAGGAAATTGAAACAATACTTGCTAAATTACAAACTTGAGTATTGAGTAACTTTTCCTCTCCGCCTAAAGCTATGCAGCAAAAAAAAAGAAAAACAGAAGTAAAATGAAACACAGAGAGAAAGAAGGTGAATTTTGTATTTTGTAGGATTCACTGTCAAAAAAGTTGCCTTTTGTCTGCGTCATCCTGTTTAGTTAGCTTAAAATACTTTAGCCTTTTTATATTCAGGATTTGTGCCTTTGAATATCAAAATCAGGATATCTATTTTGTCCAAATTTAACTGTATTGTGTACTGCAAGTTGTAAAGAATTTTTTAAACACTGTAAAATACCAAAAACAACACCGTAATTTCTACCGGTAAAAAGTAGAAAATAGAAATGAGCAAAAAAAAGTTACCACACAAGCACAAGTAAAAGTAGACTCTGCTCTATTCTGGTCTGCATAATCTTTATCTTGGCTCTAGCAAAAAAGAACATTGTAGGATGTACGGCGAATTGCCTCACTAATTACAAAATACGACGTGGAAGAGACGACGTAAAGGGAAAAGTTTCTAGTTTGTGCAGGGAGATAAAAGTTTTGTATGCTAAACTCACAACAGGAGAGTGTGCTCAATGCTCAATGCACAATGTGCAATGTTCCAAACTCCAAGTTGCTCTCTGTTCAAAGAAAATGATAATGTAAATACCTCTGTGTGCAATAGTCAAGTTTCCATCCTTCCTTTTCCTTTTCTTCCAGGATTTTGGATCCAGGATTCTGGAGAGTTTAGTACAATACACATGCATTTTGAAATAGCGCCCAGAGAAAATGTAAACTTCATATATGTATGTTACATGTGTATTAAGATTCGAAGAAAGTTCAGAATCTAGAATGTACTTTGAATGTGAAATCTTTCGACAAACTTGAGATTCCTATTCTCATCCTCATTCCCATTTCCAGTCCGATTCCCATTCCAGTCCAGTCCTCATCCTTTTGGATTTAAATTTGGACTGGGAGAATGTTTAAGGTTTTGCAAATGTTTGGTGCATTCTCAAATTCTCAGAGCCTTATACTTTCTTTCTAGTTTCTAGTTTTTTATTATTCTGACTGTTGAATGTTGAATTTGGAAAATTTGGTCATTTGAATGCAAACTTTGTGTTTGAATGTCCTTGTTGAGGGACTGGAGAATCATCAACGGGAGTTGCATCAAAATTGACATAATCATTATCATTGCCATTGCTTTTATGTAGTTGCACTTTTTATAGGCTACTAGAATAATTATAGCAACTTTTCATCTAATATTACATTACTTTTTAACATAATAATAATAACAATTATAATACGATTCTTATTTTTTATAAGGCTAAAATATTATACATAGTTGAAATTTTGAAATTACATGACAAATTCACAAGGTTAAATAAAAATGAGGAGGAAAAGCGGAGGTGTAACTGAATTACGGATGAAACAGGATTTTTTTCGAATTTTGCAACATTTTAAAAACCTACACTGTGACTTTGAACTTTATGCATGTGAACATTGAACATGATGGAGACTAAAGGATGAAGAATAAATAATATACTATGTTTTATGTTATACTTGTTCAAGTAGATCTACAATCTACGATCTACAGTTAATTTATTCTCAGTAAAGATCTGTAGTAGAGTTGCTCCATTTTCTAAATTTTATCCAGGAGATTTGAGACTTGAGACTTGAGCCTAAAAAGAACGTTGGAATTTTATTGTAAGGACGACTGAACATAATTTCACAATTTTTGGCTTGAAATTGAGCAAAGATGGAATACCAATTTTTTCCCTTCGTGGAATTATGTACGTCTGTAAATCGGGAATCTCCTTAGATCTTTTGCTGTACTACGTTTCTTTCTTTACTTTTCTTCTTTCTTCCTACTCGCCCATAAACTTTCTCCTTTCTACGTATAACATGTTTCTAAATATGTACATTGGAAAATTATACATTCTACAACATTCCGCTTTTGAATTTTTAAATCAGACTCAAATTCAAATGCAAATATAAAATATAAATCCAAAAGCTTTACAAAAACTACAAGCTGTTTTGGATTTATGTACATTTGTGTGGAAATGAAAAGAAATAAGAAAAATCTTGAATATTCATTCAAGTGCAAATTTTTGCTTTAACTGTAGATTGTAGATGTATTTTTATCGGATTTTATCAACGAATAAAATCTGAAAAGGTAATTTTTGCTTGAATAAAAAAGCCAATGTACATTTTTTAGAACTCAGGTTTTGAATTTTGAATTCATACGCTTTTTTGTCCTCTGTCCTCATACATAATTTTAAATAGGTATGTGAATTAGAATTTCTTTAAAGTAATTACTTTAGCATATTGAACATGAAAGTAATTATTTTTGAATTTTGAATGGAATAAAAAATTGATGATCTTTCTTTTTTGTATGCACTCGCAAGTTATAAGTCATAATGTTATAGCTATAGAGGAATTTTATGACTTGATACTTGAACCTTTAACAAAAATGCTATTTTTCCTCTTTGTGTTATTTTCTTTTCTTTGAATTTTGTCCCCACGGAGCTGTAAAATTTAAATGGTAGTGTAACTCACTACACTGTTAAATACTAGGTTTGAGATCCTTTGGTTATAAAAATACTATTACTATGATATTTTATCGTTGTTATCTTCTCTTCTCTAATCAGGTCATTAAGTATGACTCTGCATAAATTACTATGGAAATGAGATGGTAATTTGAAAGCCTTTGTCTCTCCTCATCTCGTCTAGTTTATATCTTTTTCATCTTATACTTGTAGATTGTAGATTGTAAACATGACGTCTAAGTTTTCCTGCAGTGTGCTGTCTTTGTCTTTTTTTTTGTTTGTCATGTCTCATCTTTCATCTCTCATCCAGAATCCAGAAGTCGGAATAAACAGGAAACCTCAATCTGCAATGTGTACTCACAAACTGATAGTTGACAGTTGGCAGTTGCAGCTCAGCACGTACAACGTACATGTAAATACAAGAATTCAAATGTCACAATTCATAAGGTTTCAGGCTTCTTTCGTATCAAAATTTTCTCCTGTTGTGTACTTTTTACTCCTTCTGCTTGTAGTGTACTGAAAGAGTTAGTGGTTATAAGCGTAAATATATCTAACTTTGGGATTCTCTAGACGAAAATCTTCAATCAAAATGCACTCAAATTTATATCAATATACATGAGTATAGAATGTGTGTATCTCTATGTTTGTACAGATTATTTATGCTGAACAAGCACAATCTAAAAAAAAAAGTCTGTTATTCAGTCAGGCATGAAATTTGCCATTAGTATTCCAAGGCGTGGGCGACTGTGATTACAATTGGTACACATGAATAAGTTTCAGCGCGCGTCCTCTTTCCTCTTTCTACCTTAAAGTGTAAACAGTACAAATGTAATATTATTACACACTGTTATCTGTTATACTTTGAACTTTGAAAGTTGGAGAAAGAGAAAGCTAAAAGATATTCTGTATAATTTTTTGTATAAAATACACTGAATGCAATTATAATGTCTATTCTATTCCTTGAATTTCATTTCCATCCTTTAATTTCCCTTGACAAATGTGTCTTCTAAAATCTACAACAAGGGTCTAGTTTCTAAAAACATCAACATTAATAAATAAAAAAGATCCAAGTACTTTGAACTTTTAAGCTAGTCTTTTAAGCTAGCTAGTTCATAGATAAAAGTATACATGTATAGTCTATTGTCATAAAAATCATACAGGATTAAGAAAATAATGAGAGAAGTGTCAGAACTGTACTGTCAGATTGATTCAGCTTGATGCTGGATTTTGTGGATGAAAATTCAAAGTAGGACAAAGGAATATAAAACAGGTCATATTAACATTTTAGGTTGTACTATGTATAATGTAAAAAGAACAAAGGATGAGCAAGTGTTTCCTTTTTTCTTCAAGTGTTCTTTATTCCCTTTTCTCTCAAAATTAAATTTATTTATTTATTTATTATTTACATTACAGTAAAGGTGTTTGTTTAGAGTTTTGAGCTTTGGGCTTTGAGCTTTGAGATTTGAACTTTTTTCTAAAAACAACCCACTCAAAAAAATATCACGAGTTGTGAATGTAATATTTTATTTATTGTGTTTGCCGTATTTTTCATACTTTATCTTACAGCGTACACTTTATACTACATGCTATACATTATACACGTACTTTTATACCTCCCTTGCAGTTGTCAATATTTGATGAAAAATGAAAATATGAATTATACACTTCCGTCTACCAATTGCTAAATAAATAAGAATCCCAACTGAAGCACACAGCAGCTAAATATGTACATTAGAATGGAAGTGGTATACAACTTGTATCAAGTAGAATCTTTTTTGTATCATATATTCGACTTTTAATGTGTATCACGTAGCAAAAGGAGGAGGATTTCCATCTTTATTCTTTACTCTTCCTTTTGGATTTGGATGACTCACGGATCGTGGATCCCGGATCGTGGAGAGCACATATATGTACACTTATGACGTCACTCATTTGTGTTATTCATCCACGGTGGAAAATTCACAAGGGAAGAAAACGCGTAGCATGTATCGAATTTTGAATGTACGATGTGCATGTAGCATAAATAAGAACTATATCGTATATCACATTACATGTGCATATCGTATATGCTGAAGTAGTATGATATGTATAATGTATAGCTGCAGGGGGCCAGTGAAAGCTTAACAAAGTAAAAACAAAATAAAAGGTGAGATACAAGTTGTATCTGTATCTTTTGTTTTTAGTATCCGACACACATTTTGCACATAATTTGTAAAGGGTTACAGACTTCCTACTCCAGACGTTAGAATCCAGAACCCAAAATTCAGAATCTAGAATCTAGACAGATTCTTAGCTTCTCAAGTTCTTAAATTCTGACGTTCTAAAGTTTTCAAGTTCTAGTCTGTAGAGGGTCGAGTTCAAGAAGGATGCATAGACCAGGGAAAGCATGAAGAAAGTAGAAAGTCTAAAATTCTAAAGTTTCTCTGTGAATTTTCCTATCTTTTCCTTGACTGTAGAATGCACAATGCACACGGATGTGTGATGTTTATTTGTGTTTCTCTTATATCGTAGTGTTTGCAGTCTGTAGCTATGTGGAAATGTGTGCGATATCTCCTGTTCCTACAATTGGATCTCACATTCCTATGCTTTCAGATTTCATGGTCATATTCATGCTTCACATTGTAGATTGTACATTGTACATTGTACATGCATAGACTTTTCCATTTCCCGTACCATTCTAAATTTTGTTTCTGTATGATATTTGATGCTTGATGCTTGTTGTAAAATGTAAAATAAAGAACAGTAAATGTAACAGCGGAGGAAGAAGATCTGTTTACACAAGAAAATAATACTGTTCAAATACTTTTAGTCCAGTCTTTTTCCTTTTTACTCTAATGTGTATTTTATGTACACACGTGTAAAGAAAAGTGTACCAGTTTCAAGCATACTTGTTTTTACATGTATTTTTTGAGTGGGGTACGAGTTTGGCTGGGTGTTACGCGGAATATGGAATGTGACGGAATGGAATGAGATTTTATGTTTTCCACAAGATGGAAAATGTGGCTCTCTGAGAGTTTGTAGACACTGTGGAGTGTGAAGTATGGAGTATGGAAAGTGCACCCGTAATTGAATAACTACTGACTACTGACGCCACTATAAGTTCAACCTTGTGCTTTGCCGCCTCCACTGTTGTTCCATTTCCTCAAGTCCCAGGATCCAGGATCATGGTGTCACGTTGGACGTTGGAAGCAAGTTGAAAGTTATAACTTTAACACAATTTTCGATTGTAAAACAGGACGATATTCAGCTGTCTAGTTTCTTGTCCATTTTCTATTTTCAATTTAAATTCAAATGGACGTGGAGTATACAAAAAGAAAAACATGAGGAAAGAGAGGTTTTATTAGTGTAATTTTGCAACACGCTAGTAATTAATACGTAATTTAATTAGTATTTTTATCTTTGAAAAACTAAAATGGGAGAAACTTGTGAATATTTTTAACTTGTTTTTTAAAACACTGGAATAAAAAACCAAAACATAACACCCACTCACAATCAGTGAAAAAAAAGATAAACAATAGTCTTATTTTTAAATTCCGAGTTTCATAATATTATACAGACTGCAGACTACAGACTACAGACACCAGATACTTCCAAATTACAGATGACTCGTGACTAGTCTATCACATGAAGAGTAAATATTTTGAGGGAGTACATTTAACTAAAAAAAACATTGTTTTGTTGCTGCCATAAAATAAAACAACAATTAATGCTTAAAAAGAAAAAATAGACAATTTTATTTTTGTCGTGTGCAGATTGTCATCTTTAGATGGATAAAACTAGTCGTATGAGTTGTACACGTTCTAATAAAAGAACTACATGTGAACATGTAGAATGTAGAAAGATGAGTTTATAAAATACTCGTACTTTTATCAAACCTGATCTATAACCTTTAATATAGATTACTTTTGTACCAAGAAGTATTTTTATAAATGATGCAACAAGATACATGACACGAGTCATTCATTCAAGTTTCAAGATACAAGATCAAGGCGTAACCTTGATTTCCGAGAACATACAGGATACAGGAGTCTAATGTCTACATTCCTAACGACTAACGACTAGAGGAATTCACTTAATTAAATTGATTTACTGTACGCGATACTCCATGACAATGGAATGAAGAAAGAGAAAAGCTACAGATATTATTACTTTTTCTTTTTTTGTTTGGAGTCTTACAGTGAGTCTTATAGTAAGTCTTAATACTTAATACTTGATGCACTGAGTAAAAAAGAAAAAAGAAAAGTCTCTTGCTCTCTCCCTAAGTTTTATTTTTATGACTTACAGCTTACGACTTTCTCCAACTCTTTTTACACATTTTGCATTTACATACATTCATACAATATATTTACTAGCTACTAGCTGCTAGCAAAATATATACATTTCACAACTCGCAAAACTTAAACTATACAATATACAACCTACAATATATTTAATGTGCACAGTTTACAGACTACCTAAACATGAATGGAGAAAATTGCATGCGTTAAAATAAATGAAATAATATAAAATGAAACGACCAAGTGAATGACTTGTCACGACTCGAGACTTTAGACTTGAGACTCTAAACTCTAGACTAGCAACATTTTTATTGTATTCAATTTTCATTCTCATTTTTTCTCTCGACCTTTATTGTTTATTACATTTTCATTCTACTTGTAATGAAGTTCATTTTATTTGCGTGTTGATAATAAAGACGTTGACATACTCATTTTTCATAAGTGTTTTTCTCCTCTTTTTGAAATACTCTTTAGGTCTTCAGTCTTTATTACTCTTTATACTCTTTATAGAAAATAGAATATATCTTCAATGTAATGAGAAAAGCTTTTCTTCCTTGTTTCATCATTCATCGTCTTATCTTTTTTTCAAAGAAAAATGTCATTAGAAGGAAAACAAAGAAAATCCGTGACCTGTAACGTCTATCGACTATTGAATTACATCACAAATTTAAATAGTATAAAGTATACAAAATACTTGTCATTTAAAGATATTAAACGTAAAACCTTTACAAATGAGCTATTCTGGTCGTTTTCAATTTCCTTGTACACAAGATTAATTCAGATTTTCAAAGAAGAATTCAATACATAAGTTCTACTTTTAAACTTTGATTATAATGTACTTTGTTATATTTATACAAGAAAAAAATAAAAGATACACGATAAAAGGAAAAATGAAAGAGACGTCGATTTTGTGTAAAATTGATCTTCAATCTACAGCATTTATGTAATAATGGTTTATATAAAAATCCTAATACGTTTTTTCTTTCATCTTTTTTTTACTTGTAGGATCTTCACGGATTGCTTACTATGGAACTCTTTCTTTGTCGGCGCAGAATAGTCCAACAAGGCATCTTCGGTCCGTTTCTGCTCATAACCCACCAACCCATTTCCGTAAGTTGTTTTTTCATTTTTCACACATTTTTGTTAAAAGTTGAGGATTGAGGATTGAGAATTGAGAGGAAATTTATTTTGTGGAAACATGAAAAGACATGAAAATACTTTCAAAATTTAAAAGTATAAAATATGAAATATAAAAAGTTTTTGTACAGTATTTACTATTTACTGTATACAAAAGAGTTTTCCTTTTCATTCTTTTGAAATTTCCGGATCATTTATCTTTCACATAAAGAAATTTCCTTTGAATTCAAAATTCTAAGCATCAAAGCTTTGTAAGTTTTATGTCACTGGAAAAAGGAGAAAGGACATAAACCACAAACCACAAACAGAGTAAACCATAAACTACGATAAATAAAAGAAAAATAAAGAGTAAAGAGTATAAACACTTTATATCATATCATATTATTATACTTTTTATAAAAAAATACAAAATAACAAAATATTATGTTCAAATGGTTGAATAGATGTTGATGGATTTTTTTCTGGAATTTTTATTTATAGTGAGTCCCAGTCATGTCCGCCCTCCAAGAAGAAATAGCAGTCCAATTTCCCAACCACAACAACAACAACATGGTCAGTCCCTCAGTCCCCATGTATTGGGGATGGATTCCATGATGATGAGTTCTGTTGCGGTCCAACCACCTTATTGGGATCCAGAAAGTCAACAATATTTCCACTGCTACGCCTACAACTATGATTCTAATAATAGTAGTAGGACAGCATCTCCAGCCCGAAATTCCCAATCGCAGCAGTCTCAGTCTAATTTCCTCCGAAAAAGTCCATGTCGAAGTGGACCTGGGATGGGAATGGGAATTGGAATTGGGATTGGAGTTGGAAGTAGCACAATCACATCAACACTTCCACATGGAAACGTGACGACTGTCACCATCACTTCAACTTCCTCTCCTTCCTGCATTCGTCAACCAGTCCCTTCACCTTTGATCTACTCCTCTTCCCCCGCACACTCTCACTCTCACTCTCATTCTCATTCTCACCCTCAGCCGCAGTCTAGCCAAAGTAGCCATAGTACTGACACTCATCCGAGTCAACGCTCATCTCCTCCTCAGGGTATTTCCCCTGGACCAATTTCCATGGGCCCCTTTGTCAAGAAACCCATGATGGACTACTCCAATCTATTCCTACCTCGACCACCCGCCCCTATGAAAAACACTCTCCTCGATTCCTTCAATCTCACTCAATCCAAAGGAGAGGAGCAAGAAGAGAAACCTGAGCCCGAAGAGAGTGACAATGACAATGAAAATGAAAATGACAACTCCAATGACGACGAAAAAGATGATGAGATTTTACAAGTGAGTTGTGAACTCAATGAGAAAACTGTTGAGACTCCATCCATCGCTTCAACAACAACAACCACAACAAAGTTCCACGTCACACTTGGAAAGGAATTAAAGGCCAAGGCAAAGGCGAGAGAAAAGGAAATGCAAGGCATGTCAATGGCTAGTAAAAATGAAAGTGAGAAACAAATCCCAAAGATCCGCACACCCGACTCTGAACAACAAGAACAAGAACTCTTTCAGATTCAATCTGATACACCAGAAACGAAAATGATTGAAACGGAGGAGGAAAAAAAGAAACGGATGATTTTGGAAAATATTGAGCAATCAAATTCGAAATCAAAATCAACATCAAAATCGAATGAGAGTGAAATTGTTAATGAGAAGAGAGACATGCTCCTCCTTGCACAAAGTGAGCAGGAAGAGAAGCATTGTAGTGAACTTCATTAAAGACTTTACAAATTCTAAAGGGAGGAATTCCACGAAATGATCTCTATTAAAAATATCCATATATGTCGATCTATTTATAATTTATAATTTATTTAAATATTAGATTAGATACTGATATAGATGAATGGGTTGTACAAGAAATGTAAGATTATTGTATCGTGTACAATTTTGTATGCATGAACTTGATACCTGAGATATAGAATATAGAATACAGAAAGACATACATGTGCAAAGTATTCTTTGATTTTATAAGATAGACTCCAATCCCTTTGTCCTGTCTTTTGTCTTTTGTCTCCTGTCTCATCTTAATGAAAACTGAAGTCAAGAGAAGTCGAGAAGATCAACAGAAGACACAACTTTCCTTTCCTTTTGAGTTTTGAGATTCCAAACTTTCAACCGACGACAGGAAGCTGAGATACAAATTAATCATTTATACAAGGCGTGTAACTTATATCTCCTATTATCTACAATCTACATTGTACATCTACTTCTATTACATCGTACAGATTCTTACATCTTCTTATATAATGTAATAGTATTAATGAAGAGAAAAGGTGGGACTGTTGTGATATAATATTATGCATATGCTGTAATTGTTTAGAGTTTGGAGTAAATGGAATGTAGAGTGTAGAATGTTCCTTTCCTTCCTTTCTCATCTTAATTTAATTAATTAGGAAGATGATATTTATTTATAATATTTATATAGATACTAAAGTGTATCAGGTAGATGAATATATGTAGTTAATTATTAATTCTTAAGAATTCCACCTGAAACCTGAAAACAGGCAACCATATTGTTAAAGTACAATGTAAAAGCAAGTACATCTTCACCTTGTACAATTTAGAGGATTCTAAGAAAATAATAGAGGTGATGAGCTAATAAACAAATTATCTTGCTGTATATTTCAAAAGAGGTTGAATACGTCAAGTATTCTATTGTCCTACTACTACAGAAATAGAACAGATAATAAATGTACTTCAACCATGTACAACGTACAAAGTACAAGTTCATGAATCTATGATAAAGTTGAAGATGGAGGTGAGCTGATTGTTTGTGTGTGTGGTATGTGGGTTGGTGAATGAACTTTTCAAACCTATTGTATGAAAATTAAATTAAAACAAATATTTTGTTACTTCCTTTCAAATTTCATGTCCTTCCTAAGTATACCAATTAAAAATTGTTTCGTTCATAGTTCATAAATAAAAAATATTTCATTGTTGATTTATTATTGACTTGATTTAGCAATTGTACAAATAAAACTAGATTAAGAAATCCGGGAAAAGGAGCAAGTAAATTTTTTGTAATAAATAATTACTTCCTCGTGATTTCAATACGGAATCACATGTTTTATTCATCAGGATTTTGTATCTTGTATCTTCTTGGCTGACTGTTTCTGCTGAGTGACGTGTGACGTATGATTGATTTCTTTGTGTACTCACTACTCTCCCTCCCTCTCCTCGAGTTCCTTCATGTATAATTAAATTGAACGCAAACTTAATTATAAATGAGTAGAACTACGACCGATGACCTTTTCTGACTGTGACGCGTATATATTATATATCGCATAGGTATTAGGTACACTGATATACTAGTAATAATTAATTAGTAATTAATATTGATATTGTACGTTTAACTATAGAAAACCACCTCTTTCAATTAAATCTCCTCTGTGTATTTTGTAATTGATAATTGATCATTGTACTTGATGAATAAACCGTTACTCAATAATGTACATTGACATTGTGTATTGTGTAATTTGCAGCTAAGATTCTCGGTACTCTGTACTCTGTAAATGTCGTAAGTTTATCATTTATTTTATAGAAATCATGAATCTTGTGAGCAGAGCCAAAAAAGCAAGGGATATAAATAGAGCAAAGTAATTTTGTAATAATATATTATTATTAATTATTGTTATTATTATTTAGATAGAGTAAAAATTCCTGAATATGGAATGTCAAATATTGGACAAGATGAAACGAAAGATTAAAAACGTTTATGTGCAAGCGAAAGTATATATTATGTAACAACCGCCTACTGTCTCCAATAGTATTGCATATAAAATATAGGTGAATACTAAATACCTACTTTGCAAGTTGGAAAGGAGAATGGTAGACTGTAAACAAAAAAGATGCGGTGGTGCTAAATTTTTAAGTAATAAAGAATAAACAATGAATTTTATTGTTGTACAACCAAAGATGTGTATGGGAGCATAAAATGATTGATGATAACATTAAGCTTATTTTAACAATTTTAAATATCTAAAAATGAGTAAGAAACAATATCCTAGAGCTACATTATAAATTTTTCGTATTTATAATAGTACTGTGATTAAATAACGACTAATAGTAATGGATGATAAAAAATGGTTCTCAAAATAATATGGTTTTTAAAATAATAATGTTTCGTTTGTGAACTCTTGGAAAACTTGAGAGAGAATGAAATGAAATGTGTATACTTATAAAGGCATGTGAAAAAAACCAGTGCAGTGGTGAAAGGTAAAAGGGAAAGTAATTATGGCTGTACTGCAAACTGAATCAAAGGTGGAAAAGTAAGTATAAGTAAAGTATATCATTTTCACGTAAAAAGTATTACTGTTTTGTAATTATTAAGGTTGACCATTCAAAAAATTAAGTTTATAAATTGTACATAAGCTAAAACTATACTGTGTACTCTATACATTATACATGTTCTTTAGGAACTAGGCACTTACCACTGTAAACTTTCTACTTTCAAAATGATCAGTTTGTAAGGAATATACAACATACTTTGTATTTATTATCAAAAAGTATAGTTTCCCTTGTTGTACGATGTAGAATTACATACAAACAAAAACAAACATAATGGTGCTGTATTTAAAAATACCTGTAATATTTATATAGCTAAATGTGTAGAATATTTTGTGATTCCCATGAATTTAGTAATTAATTATTACAAATAGTTATATTGTGAGTCAGATGTATAAATTATATTTATTACAAATTACAAAGTATGTGAGTTGAAATCACGACTTTAAATAGTAGATATACGTATATTTATAACAACTGCTACCAAAAACTGATAAAAAATATCATTGTTGGTATCAATGAGAGACGAGAGATAAATTATTATTATACATATTATACCTTGTACCAAACTGTCTTATGCATGAAAAATGAAAAGTAATGTAAAATGTACGGTGTACATAATTTACTTTAATTTAATTACTCCTCCTTAAAAGTATTATATAACTATTTATTATTTTCATCAATTACATATTACATAATACATCGACTAAATAGAATTTACATGTATAAAATGTATTTCTCTTGTAATCTGTATCCCATTTCCTGATTTTTAATGTTACCATATATAATAATACAGTATACATTTATAACTAAAAAATATTTTTCATTTGTCTTTTGTGAGAAAGTGATGATAGAATAATTTGATTAATAAAACCTTTATTTATGGAAAAATACTAAACTTGACTCTTCTCATTATTTTTTCATTGAATATTTAAAATTATAAAGAGAATATATCTTTTGCATTACTCATGCAATTAGAAAAATTACTGAAGTCTTATCATTTTATCAGCTCATATTTTACGAATACAAGTGAGCATAAAAATATAATAGTCACTTCTATTGTGTTTACAGTTTACAAACAATGAAAAAAATGTACGCAATGTAAATTAAGTAGATAGGAGTGAAATTGACATTGGTCCAAGTGGCAGAGAGAGTTTAATAAAACAGAACTTTGGCAAGACATTCTTTTAATTCTAATAAATTCTCTTTATAATAGTTACATCACATTATGGTTTATGTACAATGTATGTTTTTGTTTTGTGTTAATGATAATTATTATAATATATAGAATTGAACTCAGCACGTTTTCCAAAGCCGGCTGCACAATATTTGATATAATCTGCATGTATCTATGTAAATACGTGTTATGTATAGGTGAAGCCGATTAGGTAGTTAGCACCATCATCGAGTTTACAGTGTACAGTTTCAAGTAGAACGAAAACAAAAATGACTGGTCGCACAAGATTAGCTGTCTGATGAGCATTTCTGAAATTCATCGGGATCGGCATCGGCATTTTCATCTGTTCCTCTTTTGTTTCCACACTCTTGTCACTTGAGTGCTTTCTCGTGCGGAAAGATTGGAAACAGAGATGTAAATTTTTCAATGTTCAATGTTCAATTCTTTAAGTATGTACGCATCATTTTTCTGTAAAACCATGACATTTTTCAAAGCATGTGTGTTCACAGTTCACAGTTTAGAGCTTTGACTGTATACTGTATGTCAACAGTATAACTGAAAATATTTGTATTATTTGTGGACAATCCAATTAGAACAGTTAAATTGTTCTGTTCATCACCTTACTTAAATAATGTGTGTGTCACTTGTGTTTAGCTGTGTTGTAGGTTGTAGATTGTAGATATAATAAAACCTTAAAACAAATCACATGTTTCATTGTCATTGACTTTAGCTGTACTGTTTTTTTTTATTATTTTTCATGGCGACTTTTGTTTTGATATAAAATTTAAAATCTAAACAGGTTCATAAAAATACACTGTACAACTCAAGCTGCATTGAGCTCGGTTTTTTGGCATTTCTTAGTCTTTTTCTTTCTACATAGTTTCTAGTTCTAGTTGCTGGCCTCTGTCAAGGTAAAATGTAAAATATAGCTAATAGTTACACATTTTGTTTTGCAAAAGACAAAAGATTATATAATAAGAATCATTACAACTGAGTTTTGTACAAGTCATTATTCTTTACTCGTATTTATTTTTTACAATCTTGTAATCTTCTGTCGGATTTCGTAATAGTTTACAGTGTTCAATGACACAACTTCATTTTGTCTTTTGTCCTACTCACTACTCACATACGTACTCTTTGATGCTCTTATTCAGTTTTACTACACTCTACACACTGTAACTATTATGTGGATTGGCAATTGGCATTGTGCATGTAAAAAATTTGTTTAGACTTGTCTTTCACTTTGATGTTGATGGGTGAATGCGAAATGCGAAACACACGAATTGGAATACATTTCGTTTTACTTGCAGTTTGCCCTTTCTTTGTTTTCTAGCAGCTCAATAGCATGTAGTCTACATGTATTATGTATTAGTCTAGTGTAGATTCCTGGATTATAGATCTCGATTGTTTTTTTTACTTTTAGCTTTTCTCGATTTCTACATGTTTTTAGTTTGTAGTTTGTACTTTCTTGTTTCATTTCTGTCTTTTTCCGAGTAGGCTTAATTTAGCTGGGACAAAAGTAAGTTTTCAAGTGTGTGTAGCGGAATACTCCGATCTCCTATAGGTTCTCCTCCTGGTCTGGCATGTTTATTTTTTGGGGAGCTAAGCTGCGTATTATTTTCCTCGTGTGTGCGTGTGTGTTCTTGTTCAAATGAGTGTCGATGATTAATGATTAAACTATAGGCATCTCGCGGGTGTGTTTTAAGGTAGTTAGTAGCGCCATCTAGCTTATGCTTTTTAAACTAGCCAGTGGCGCTATGTAGCCGGAAATTATAGTGGGCGTGTTTTAGGCACCACAGCATTTTAACATTAGACAGAAAATACGTCGGATTCGTATAGGCGGCTTTGCTGTCAGAGCTGTTAAATTTTTTTCATGCTTTCAAGGCGATACAAAATTGTCACAAAAGGAGGATTTTTTACTTTATTACCTACTCCTTACTTTCACGACTTGGGAAATTACAGAATACAGAAATAACTGAACAACAACAGAATCCCCAGAAAAATCGTCCCGCAATAAACGCTCAAGATTACAATAAGAACTACAGTAAGAATGGGAGAGACAGTGCAGGAAAACCATCTTCAATTACCAGTTACCATTCGAGTTACCTTCCAGAAGGAAGGAAGGAAAGAATGTGTGTAGCAATATGTATATGCACGAGGAAATATGTCAACTACCCGGGTAACATTTTTATATACTCTACGCTCTACGCGCTACATTTTTTTTACTTGTAGTCTACTTTTAGTGGAAGAAACATGTATTTTATGAATACGGAATTTCTAGTTTTTTACTCAAATGAATTTTTCTAGCTGGATCTCTCAATTCTGAATTTCGGTGCTCTAAATTCCTTCATTTGACATTCAACATTGTTTCAAGCTCCAAGCTCCAAACTGCAAACTCTAAAAGTAACTTCATTACAAAATGAGTAATGTTTCCGGTGTCATTTTTACACGGTACAAACTTAAACATTTAAGCAGGTGCATAAATTATTCAATGATTCTGCCTGATCTCTGTTCTCTTTTTCTTGTTTTTTTTTTTTACAGATTTTGTATAAGTACATTTATTTAAATTTAAATAAACAATCTGGAGTTAAATCGCCGATTGTATGTGTGTACATTGTAGATATATATGTATGTATTTCACACCATAGACACTGCATAAACTGTAAACATTACACTTGTGTATTTTAGCACATGTTGAATTTTCCCTAGCAGGTTCATGTACAATAAACAAGTCATAAAAATAGCACACTTGACAGAACATTGGAAATAAATCGACAAGTAGATTAGAATAGGAAATGAAGAGAAAAGACAGGCAGACACAGGAAGTCAATTTATGTGTGTACGTAAAATGTAAACCTTTGCGAATAAATTCCACATGTTGCCAATTTGCCTCTAATGTTTGTACGTTGTACAGTATACAATGTACATAGTTCCGAAATTCGGAATTCGGAATGAACTGGTTTGAGTTGTGTCTTAATTTCTTCATCCATTTCCTATTTAATACGTTTTGTGCAATGTACAATCTGCATTGTACATTGTACATACAGAGGAAACTAGCAAATAGACTTAATATATTTACTATCTACTTCTTGTGCACTCTTTCAACTTGAAACTTGGAGCAAACCCTCACACCGTACATATATACTTTTACATCTATACTTATAAATAAATAAATACTTTACCTTTACTCTTTACTCCATGTTCCATGTGCGGAGCTTTGTAAAAGATATCTGTACAAGATGCTCAAAGATGCTCTGTCGGCTTATGGCTTCACCTATGTTCCGTGAGCAAGAAAACAATATAAATAAATTGACAATTTTAAATTGGCACTCTACATTTACCGCCCAGAATTCCATAGTACGGAATACCCGTAATCAAACAAGTAGTCAGTTTGAAAGGCAAGGAGTTGTATTACGTTGCACATCCAACCGCCAACAGCAGATTCGCACATACATGTTTTTTTTTACCTTTTCTACTTTCGTTTCTCTAATCATTTCAAATTCCAATGTCTATTATTTATTATCCATGCACTGTATACGGCAAGCAGCATGTTCACTATAACTTCTGTCTTTGGTTATTCTTAGACTCTGTTTAAGTTTTCAGTTTTTCTAATTTTAATCGAATTTTTTGCTCAAACTCCCCGCCATTACACATGTATAAAATTGCATGTTCATCAGTATCTTTTTCCTGCTCTTCCTCTACTCACTCAATATGAGTCTCACTTCCTCTGAAATATTGTCACGTCAACTGTAAGCTTTGAAAGTGAAACTTGAGTCGGAACACAGAAAACGGAATACATCATGCAGTGCATATCACACATGATATATTATAATACAATATTATGAATGTCTAGATTCTGGATATTACATACACTGATCTCAAAATCATAGACACATAATAAAATTTCGTGTTGAATAAGGGATCTTTCCCACGTGTCATTCTTTCCTTTTCTTCCTTCTGCCACAATCCACAATCCGATCCCTGTGATCCGTTAAGCTTGAGTTGAGTGATCCGAATTGAAAACTGAAATTAATATTGAACGTCACATTCAACATTCACTTCACTCCTTCTGGCCCTTTCTAATGTATTCTTGAATCTCGAATAAATCGGATATATTATACATAAAAAACTACATATATTCTACATTTTACGTACACAAGATCCCGTCAAAGTTCAAGTCATGGGAGAAAACCGGAGCCTGGCGCCACAACTTTTGTTTCTTTTACCCTTTTTAATTCAACTTTGCTGTTCAGGCATATATTCTTTATTTGCACAGCCAAAAACTCATGTCTCCATTTCATATAAAAAATTTCGGCATGTACAAGAATGATGTAACATGTACCGATAATTTGTAATGTGTAATAGCTTATAGATTATAGATATCTAGTCTATCGCTAAATGGATTGCGTGATGCATAAAACATACAACTCGGAATTTAGATTCAGAATATGCAGAAAAAATCTGAAGATCTGAAGAAATCAGGATTCAGGATAAATTTTACATCAGATCATCAGAGATCACATAAATCGTCAATGGAAAAGAATTTCATTGGAAGAATCATCAGAAACCTCCCATCTTGGAATTTGCATGTTATTTTGATATTGGTCCGTCTCATTGTGGAAGACAGCTAACACGGTCCATTAACAAGTTCATAAAAATTCTATATATTTATGGATCCATATCTGTAATATATCTATGTAAGTATTGATGATTGGGACAGGATACAAGATCAGAATATAGAACGTATAGTGCAGAGTGAATTGAAGAGGCCAAGTGGAATCTAAATAGATGTAAGTTGCTGCAAATATTATACTATTATACAACGCCGTCGTCCTAAATGTGTATGAACCATACCTTTATAATGACTGGATTTTTGTCTATAGAGGATGTTCTCAGATGCCATAATAAGTTTTTATGAAAGCTCTTCATTCTCCATTCTCCATTCGCTACACTCTACATTTACAACTTTTACAACTGAAGACTAGAACGATTCCTCTTTCGTTTTTCATCTTATTTCAATTCAAAATACATGTAAATTTATATTAAATCCCGTGTGTACATCTCTACACTTTTTATATCGTAGATTGTAGACATGCACAACATGCAGATTTATGCTTATCAAAGGTACATAATAATATTTTGTATGAAGAGATTTTCCCTTTCATTTTCATTTCTTGTTGCTATCTATTTCATGTGTGTGTGTTGAAGATAGAAGACAGAAGACAGAAATGCCAAAGCGTGAACGTGTACACATTATACATCTGAACTCTGTATACTGTATACTGTACTTTTACATGTACATTTGGAAATTGAAAGTAATGAAAATGACTTTATTACACACATTATTCTGCCCGTGTTGAGATATTACTGTTATTTTGTGTTGTGCATAGTAAATAGCAAATCTTTGTACACCGAACACTGTGCACATGTATCTTCTTTTTTTGCAGTATACAGTGTGATAATTCAGAGTTGTAGATCTCAGCTCTTAACTCTTATAGCTCTGAGTTTTAGACTAGACCTATGGGCTATGGATACATCTACACATAAGTCGATACTAGATGCATTTGTAGTATATATTGTAAATTATATATACTCTAGACTGTAGACTGTGGACTGTAGTTATATGAAGGAGAGAGTGTGATGTAACATTATCCCGGCCTTTTTCTCCTCCTTTCTCTTCCGTCTTCCTTTTCACGGGATGAAACGGTAATGATAGAATGTAGGATATAGAACATAGAACACGGAATATTATAGAATAGAGTGGAATGGCAAAGGTAGAAAAAAAGACCAGTAAAAACAGTGCACAGAGAACAGAGAGAGAAGACAGTTTAGATACACTTACACAAGGAAGTAGCGCTGTTATTATTACGTGGAGCGAGGAGTGCATTGTGTATATTATATTCTATATTCTAGGTTCTAGGTTCTAGATATACCTAGTACATAATGAATAATGAAGCATCTGCGTATTTTTGTGTTTTTTTCTGTTGGAAGAAAGAAAATACCTCTTCAATTCTACATTCAACTATTCAACATTCTACTATAGTATATATTATATAGGCTATAGATTGTAGATTGTAGATAGACAGTAGTTTTTAGCTTGTAGTTTAGAACACACAGTATGTATCTAGGGTTTTTACGGATATGGAGGTGCTTATAATGAATGGAGTCATAAGGTGCTTTGAACGCATAATATGTGTATTGTAGATTGTAGGTATTTCCTCCTTCCAAAAACTCTTTCTCTTTCTCTGTCTTTTTTTCGCATTTCATTTTTCCTATTCGTATAATTTGGCATTTTACTCGCAAATTCACAGCAGTCAAGGAGAAAATGGAAGGTTGACAAATGTGTTGTTGGTTGTTTCTGTTCTAAATACATACATACAAAATGTACATATGCACACACATTTATATCTATATTATATTCTACACTTTTCTCTTTTTCTCTTGTTTTTTTCCTCGTTCTCGTCTCCCATTTCTTTAAATGAGTAAATGTAGATAGTAGATATGCATTATGTATATTTACTAATAATTGCCCCAAGTCCTGAATTCTGAATTCCGAGTTCTGAGCATTAAAAAAAACGTCTATATTTACGTAATTATGAATGTTCATATTCTGTATTCCTCAATCCTCATTCCTGCACACAATACACGATACAAAAAAACATGTAACATTTACAATACAAATACAAAATACAATGTGCAGTTATACTTGTTAAAGAATTTGGTTGTAGATAGTAGATAGTTTTGTTGTAGGAATTTACATACAACAGTTACATCGTGGACCTGCACGAAACTTGGCATACACCATACACATTACACATATATAAAGAAAGTCGGTTACTTGTTAGTTGTGTTCATGTCACAATTATTGACATTCAACCCCGCCCGTTTTAGACAATTACGCTGTGAGATCATCAAAACTCGAAAGCTTGATACGTAATACGTAATACTAAATACTTGATACTTTATACTAAATGCTAATGTTACATGAACTCATCATTCATTCCAAGAAACTTATTAGCACTTTTGATTTTCCTAGAAAAAATAAAACGTAGCAGTGAATCATGAAATGTATTAGATTAACCTAAAATTATCTTTTGTGCTTTATATAATATTATTAATAATAATTTATTATACAGTGGGAAATTAAGAAGAGGGGGAATCGAATACAATATGGAAAAAATGACCCATAACCCATAATCCGTAATGGCCAATAAATATTATGGAGAAGAAAGGTCACGTATCATAAGTATACAAAGTTATCAAGTTGGAGAGAAAAGTAAATTATCATACGGATGTGACTATTAGCGAATACTGGATGTAGAATCTACAGTATATTGTACATTGTACATGTCTTAGGTTTTGTTTTGTAGTGTATAGTGTACAATGTACAATATACACAAGCCAATTTCCGAAGCAAATTTTATAAAGTGGAGATGCAAAGTACTGTGTACTGTGCACGTTTTGTTTCGAGTTGGAGTTTCGAGTTCCGAGTAGACAGAATGAGTAAGAAAAAGAAGACGGAAAGAGAGAGAAGCGGGAGTTATATTGCACAGAGCACACCGAACACTGAACACCGAACACCGAACACGGTACAAGGAACACGGAACGAAACAAAATAAACTGACTCAGTCAGTCAAGTCAGTTGTTCCCGTCTTCATCTTCATTCTTCATCTCCCACATCACAACTTCTCGTGAGAAACTGTAGTTATACGCTGTGAACGTGAAAATTTTAATTGTACGCATAGTTTAGAATTTTCAATGGTGAGCAAGAAACAAGAAACGTGGATTTCTCTTCCTGTACTTTCTTAATTGTGTCTAATATCTAATATCTACAAACTACAATGCCAGTGTACTCGATAAGCTGTACATTGTACATTGTACACCTGTGACGAACAAAAGACAATTCCTTGTTTAAAGTTTAAAAGCCACGAGCTTATTTTTTACAACCGAGACAACTGCAATAACAATTATTCTTTACAATACGAAATACGGAAATACATTTTATGTACGTTTTTTCTAATGTAGTTTTATCTAATTTTACACTACAGGATTATTAAAAATTAAAAACGTACATTCTTTCTCGAGTAATTTTTGTGCTCAGACTCTTCTCGGAATTTCAAACTATTTTACTACATGACTCACCCCAGTTCTCATCTTTTTATGCAGAAAATACAGAAATACAAAAGAGTGTAAAATACTAAATATTAAAGAAGCAGTGGAGAGTTTTTACTGTTTATTTTTGTTCCGTGTCGTTCGAATTGATAATCTACATTAGACTCGTGATCCATGTCTCATTGTCAGTGAAAGTTGATTGACAGTTGGTCGTTTTTTTTGAATTTTTAGGACACCTTTTACTTCGTCTTTCTACCAACTCAATACCTTTTGGAGTTTTGAACTATTTTCAGTGTACAGTTTATAGTGCGGCACGTGACGCTTTTAAAAACTGGGCTAAAATGATGTTTTTTCAACAGTTCAAATTTACATGTGTTGTGTCATATATATTTTACGCATGTGTTATGTGGTGTGAAGAATAATTAGCTTTGGCACGGACAGCTACAAACCTCAAAACTCAAAATTGAAGGAAGTGAAAGTTATTGCGGAAAAGCTCTCCATCATCACCTTCTTTATCTTTCCACATGTGAAATTTTTGAAGGTTTTCCTTTCCTTCACTTAACCGTGTGAATGTAAATGTTTATTATCAAATATACATGTATGCATCATTTCCTTTATGGTTCAGTTTTGTTCAGTTTGGCGTCAAAAGTCAAGAGTCAAGATTCAAGAGTCAAGATGATTTTGAAAAAAAAATGAGGATAAACCATGAAGAATATAGTAATTACACATCTCCTGTTAAATGTTAGTCATCTCGAGTTTTGAATTTTGAATTTTGAGAAAATACAAAGAGATGCATTTGTGCAAAAAAATGCAAACGTATAGATGTACTAAATGTAGTAATACTTCTTGCACGCTACACAATATGATATATGATGCATACATATAGAATATAGATAAAAGTTTTGTGAGTTGCGGGTTGAGACTGTGAACCGTGAGTGAAGCGAATTGAAAGGACGACGACGTTGTGCTTGTGACTTGTGGAGCATCTAAAATCTAAATACATAATACATGTATTTCTGTTTGTGTACGTACAACGTACATTGTACATGCAAGTGTGTGTGAAGTGAAGAGGGATTCACCATTCACTATTCACTATACAGTCTCAATAAACGTTATTGGAATTCCAGCAGTTTCGTATTTTTAGATTTGGAAATCGGGGAATTAACTTGAAGCTTAACGAACTACCTCATATGTGTTTGTAGTTTGTACAGTGTACGATATCTAGTTGTATTAGGTATGTATACATGTATTATGCAAGATTGTGCATAATACATTGAGCTACAGACTACAGTCGTGTGCATGTTTTTTTAGTTTTATGTGTATATTGACTACTACACTTTTTACATTTTACATATACATACAATTCCTTCTTCTGTCATTTGTTTTCTTTTTTCAACATGAAAATAAACTCATGAAAAATAAAAAGAATTTGTGTATTTAGTATCTAGTATTTACAAGTTACAAAGAGCCGAAAATTTTCAACATGAAGTTATTTTTTGCATTTAAAAATCACTACAGTTCATTGAAAAGTGTATGCAGTCATACCGGTACAAGATACAAGATATAAGTGACATAAGTGAAAGTTATACAATGAAATACTAACAATAATAAGAAGAAAAAGAAGAAGTAAGGAAAAGATCAATTTTCAAATTTTCGTAAAGAAACAGAGCAAAGATGGAAGACAAAGTACTATGGATTGCTTTAAAATTATTTCTTGTGTGGTTGTTCGTCATGGCCTTTTGTGTAAGAAATTTTTTTTGATGTTTTATCCTACCTGAATATTGAATTCTATATGCTACATAGTATAAAGTATTTTAGTATTTCTTACAGTACATTTTTCTGTATCAAAAATAAAATTATCAAAGATTATGCTTTCCTTTTATGCTATTTTAGTCTAAAAATTAGTACACTCTCAGCTATATGAGATATATGAGAATTATGAATCATAGATTTGATCACTATTGATGATGATGTAATATTTATTTCAGCTGTGTATTTGTAACTGTTTGTTCATACGGAGTGACAAGAGAAAGACGAAAGAGGCAAAAATATTATCCTCATCTCCTCGAGCCACACTTCTTGACACTCACCGAGTTGGTGGAGGTGGTAGTGGTAGTGGTACACAGTGCTGTGATTGTCATGAAGATGAGGAAAAGGGTAATGGGAATAAAAACTCTTCGTTTAGTCATCTCCAATATCAACAACAACATCAGCATCATCAACTTTCACCTGAACTCATGACTGGGACATATCCACACCCAGGACAGTTGTCCTCTGGCCTTCTAGCACACACTGCTTATATCCAACGTAAGTCTAACATTCCAAATGTATAATTTCTAATTCCAGATCCGTATATGTATATATACAGATTAAAGAATGATCAAGGAAAAGATAAAAAAAGATAGAAAAGTTGCTTTTAACTCTTGACTCACTGGATATTTTATCAGCTGTGGTTTGAATTTTGAATTTAAAATAGTGAAGAAAAGCATTGATAATAGAACAAAATCCACTATGAAAACAGTACTTTCTATTTTAATTCTTACTTTTCTTTCAAATTATTTACACATAGCACAGAACTTAACATACATAATACATATCACATGCAACACGTCCCTATATAATTATTCTTGTCCCCTGTCATTATAAGAGAGGACTAGGTACATTTTCGACATTAGACATTAGATAAAATGGCAACATGTGCTCATTACTTTTAATTTGATATGTATATTATATATTATGACTTATGACCGATGTCAACGGGAACTCGGCCTTATACAAATAGGACAATATTCTTTCAATTTTTTTGATAACGACGAGCCTACTATATCAAATATATATACATTCTGTGGTATTTCCAGAAATTTGAACATGGTAGACGGTAGTTAAATGTATTCTTAGATCTTAGAACTTAGAATAGGCGAGAACAACAAGCTTTTCCTTGTCTGTCGAAGTTATAAAGATTTTGTCACATTTGTGTGTGGAATGTAAAAGATGAAAAACGCTTTCTTGAAAGTTGAGATAGCATTTATATTCACATGTAAATAAATAAATTTTGATGTAATAATATAGATAATGGATACATTGTATATTGTATCTATTATGGTGCAGCTAGAAACTAAATGTGTGTAGAAAGTAGAACTTGTAGATAGTAGATATGAGTTTAAAAACGGGAGAATTGTTGTTAAAAAGTTAAAAGTTTTTTTTTGACGTTATTCGTTACGAAATATGTACTATACTAGAAGATACTATAGGTGTTAGATACATTGAGCTGAAAGCTGAAGTAATAAGGAATACATACGTGTATATAATATATACTATGAAGAAATTGGCACTGTATTCTCATGAGAGATGATTTTTCATTTCATTTTGGATAGGAGTCAGAACTTATTATGACTTACTTGTTATATTATGAGTTTTGTCGACTAATTGTATACTGACATTTTCCCTGTGTGGTTTCTGCTCTATTCAATTTTTAGTACGTATTGAATATTGAGTATTCGTGCCAGCCTCTCCTCTTTTCTCATTCTGATCTCTTTTATTTTTGCGGTTTTTTCTTTTCACTGGGTTTCATTGCATATCAGTCTCTCGTTGAACCATATTTCATCAATATGCATCAAAAGTAGTATTTGGACTTTTAACACATAACACATACTATCTACATTTAGATGCATGTATGCACATCAGTTACAAGTAGAAATAATGAGTAACAAAATTAGAATGTACTTAAAATATAGAATACACGTTGTGTACGGAATGTGTATTAGTTGTACAAGATGACTGAGAATTTACGATGATTATTGTTATTGCACATACAACATTTTTATGTGCGTGAAGAAAACTTTTTTTTTTTTTAAAAAAAAAATTGATTTGTGGTCATACACAAAGAGGATCTTTCAGTTTTCTGGGTTAGACCATTAGCACTTGTTATAATGTATGAAGAAATTTTTATGACGTGTAATAATTTTAATAAAATAAGTGTATCAACCCCTGTGCGCATAATGTCATACATAAATAAATTATACACATGGTATATGTCATGTAGCTATTTTATGTCTATGAAAATTATTAAGCCCAACCCTCACAAGCTTCAACTCTAAAAGTTTTGTCTCTGAAAGTTTTCAATTTCATGGGGAAATCTTAATGAAAAACTACAAGAAAAATTCCTTAGGGGTTTTGTAGTTTTTAGACGTTGTCCAACGGGATTATAAATTTTGTCTCAGAAAATGTAAATTTACAACCTAGAGAATCCGACCTCAACCACCCAAAAATAAACACATGCCTCACAAATCAAATATAACAAAAAATGAAATAATTGTTAATGTTTCCTTGTACTATTATTATAAAACTTTATTGTAGGTGCAAATCCTAAATTTATCCTTCAACGTCCAAGTGTTGATGATGTAAATCGGTCTCACACAGCACAACACGAAATACCCATTTTTATAGACACTGGTCCAGGTACGTCAACAGTTTTTGATAAGAATACAAAAATTTAAATGTCTTTTGCTAAACAAGATTTTAATAGTAGGAAAAGGATTGAAAGTTTAAAAACCTATAACTGAAATTCTTATAATATATTGTACATATAAAGCAATTTTACTGGGGATGAGTTTTTTTTCCAAACATTCCATTGGAATTTTTTTTCACAAAAGTCCCAAGTACACAATGTATTTCTATGTGTTTTTTTCAGAGGGAACTACATCATGGAGGACGAAACGGAAGAAGAAAAGTCCAAAGATGACGAGTGAGGTTCTCCGCAATCTACTGCGAACACCAAGTGGAAAATGTACACATTACAAACTTGACTTTGTTATTTGTTGCATTAGCTATTCATATTGTGCTAGATAAAAGTTTTCCTCTGTGCTTTCAAAATATGACAGCGTATATACTTAAGTATGTATATATGCTACACATATGTATTATGTATAATATGTACCTACGCAGAAACCTTTACCCTTTGCATATATAAAAGTGTAAGCTTGTTTTTAAACCCAAGTTTTAAAATGTAGAGTGTATTTATAGTATGTATGAATCAGTGAAAGAAGACAATTATGAAAAGGTATGATATGATTTTACCTAATACGACAAGAACTTTTGTCTATGTGCAGTGTAAACATGGACTCATGAAAACACAGGCAGAGGTTTATAGACTGCAGATTTCTCTGACCTCTGGCTTATGCCTACTTCATATTTTTTTAATGTTTAGAACACACGGTCTAAAAAAACTAAAAATCATGCTTACCTAGATACTCAAATTCATGTATCCTGTATCTACCTCTAGTTGTGAAAACTTTGTGTACTCAAATATCTGTAGACTAGATGCATATAATATGCATGTATAGAAAATGTACAGTGTACACAGATACCTATATGTGTGCTTTATTTTTTGCCTCATTTCAATATTCTCTTTCTATTCATATCTTTCACAGATTTACTATTTGGAAAAGACGTGAGATTTTGCCGTGTTGAGACGTAAGTTGCCTTTCCTTTTCATTTCTCGCCTTATACTATAATATTATCATGGGAAGAATATCATGAATTATGAATATTTCATTTGAGCCTCTTCCATGTTTTTCACTTGCGTTTCTTTTTTCTTTTAACTTTTCCTACCGTTGTACCATTCTTATAATATATACATACGCAAGGCATTATGTACATTGTATTAATATTGTATTTTTGCTCCCAAAACTAAAATCTAAAACATATAGACGCACAAATGTACATTGTACATAGTTGTATATATATATAAATGAAAAAGGAGATTATTGCTAGTACAAAGCTATACTATTGTATTTGTATTTATACTACAAAAATCTGGACTTTCAGATTAAAAAATAAATTCGTAGCTCCTTTTGTTCTTTCTGTATATGAAACTTACAAGTTTTTGTTAATTTTATTATTAAAAGAGAATTTTGACTTTATAAAAAAAATATACGTGGAATTGTCTCTACTTGTTTCCTCCACTACTTTACATGATTTTTTAGATGAAAAACTTATTAAATAAATAAAGCATTTATATTGTTCTGAACAAAAAACGTCTAAAATTGTGAAAAATAACCAACAGGGATTTACAGTTTTCATTTTTAATGATTTGAAAATGTCAGATTCATTCAGTCAAAAAATTGTACATGTATATGTACAATTTATACATACAACATACAACGATGTTATGTATATTTAGTGTTTATAGTACATTGTACCAGAACCAAAGTCAAACACCAGTGAAAGCTTGTATAACTTTTTAGCCCAGAAATTACATTCAGCCTTGTATTATGTGCATAATGCATAATCTAGTGATGATTTGACCTTTGATTTTTTTGATTTTTTATTTAGGGCAAGTTACCCAGATTTAAATGTACTGGAAAAATTCCCAGCACATAGAGTCCCTTTAAAGACAAAACAAAAAAGACAATTACCTGCCTCTGAAGTCTCCGAAGATTCTCACTTATACGATGATGGTAATGATGCTGATTCTGATGGTAGTAGCAGTTCTTCTTCCATGGAACTCCCACAATCCCCAGCACTGATTATCACTACCGAAGGTATAAATAATAAAAATATCCTTATGTATTATGTGTACTTTGGCTCATGTTCAGAAAAATGGTTATTAAAAATTAAAAAGTTACATGGGATTTACCCATGCATGAAAATAGATATTATGTAAAAATGGAGATTATTGATTTATTATTATTAGGTGATGAAACTACTGAACGCCCGAGAAGCTCCAGTTTCAGTGGAAGAAATTCATTTCGCAGCGCTACGCCTTACAGAATACGATTGACACCAAGTCCAAGTCCATCCAGTTTTACTGGTGAAAGTACTCAACATTCACCATCACTACCTATTACTAGTTCATCAAATTATGAACCTTTGCCTTCTTCTTCTAATCATGTTGTTGTGGATATTCCAACCACTATAGGAAGGACTGAAAATGACACTATCTCTGTAGAACAATCCGTTAATACACAATCACAAGCAGTTAGTGACGTATGAATTTACATATGATACATAATATGTACTTTGTTTGTACACGTGAATATAATTTATAATTATTATTTTTACTACATTCTGAATTCTGAAAAGAATAATATATTATAAAATACAAAATACTTGGTCCTTTTAAGTTACCGATCTATGACCTTATTATACATTATTATTATACTAAAATTGCACAAAAATTTGATTGTTTTGGATAATAAAACATACACAATTTGTACTGTAATGCTATAAGAATAATGGGAATAATGATAATTATTACAATTATGATGATTGATTAAAATGTACAGCAGCACTCAACCGTGACAATATCAAACATTTGTTATACGCTTATTATATGTACATATATAGGGAAAATAATTTTGAAGAGGAATGAATGTATGGCCTACTGCCTACTTTACTTTGTTTATATCTACCAATGTTATTTATTTAATATTTGGTAATATTCGCCAGTAAAGGATTTGAAACGATTTAATATTTACTACAATATTTTGGTTCTAATATAATCACTGATTTAAACATTTCAAATAGTTTGTGTATACGTACACCCTGACGTGAGTACTGCTACATACATGTACATATATTATATATATATTAAATTCCACTGAAATGCACACATACTAAAATAACAAAGACTAAAGACCTCTATATAAAAACGAATCATATGCACCTACATTTACCTTAAAGAAGACATATACTATATTACGTAAATTGCATGAGTGTAATATTTAAGATTCATGATAATTCCAAAATCCCCACAGAAAGTACACAAAGTACATTTTTCAAATTGTATCATAATTCAGCTAATATAAATACTCAAATCTCATATCACTTTTAAATATGTGTAAATATAAAATATAATGATACAGATTTCATAATAAGAGTTTATTCTAATGTGAAACTAAAATATCGAATCTAAAACACAATATTCTATTTAAATGTAGTAGAATAAAATAAAATTGAAGTTTTTCAATATTCTTTTTAGCCTGTATAGCATAAAGCTATGGTAAACTGTGAATTTTCTTTATTTTTCATTGATTGTCGAGATCGAAGAATATAATATTATAGTACCTGAAGTAATGCTAGTACCGGAAAACTAGACTTTACCGATAAGTACCATTAGCATAACATGATACATAATATATATATTATAATACAATGCATTACTTTGTTTATTTTTATATCAGTAAAATCTATCTAAAGTTACTATAAAGAACATCTATTATGTATAATATACACGTTTAGATTTTTTATCTTACTCGGAAAATAAATGAAATACATTACTTAAAGAGCGGGATAGTACGCAGAGGATAATAAGAGGATTAAGAATATAATTAATATATTATACATCTGTAGAAATACATTTCAATTTTACATAAATAGCTTAAAAGATACAAATATCAAATATGTAAAATGCGAATATCAAAACGTTTAGATTATGCGTCGTATATCATTCACAAGCTAGAAACAAATGATAATATAATGATATACAAAATCTATAACATTTAGTCGTCTTTAATTATTGTAGATATACATTAAACATCCCTACCAACTAATTTTTCCTGTACATGTAAGTTATTTTAAGATACTGGAAAAAATAATGATAATGTTGTTATAAAATAACTGGGATACTTTACCATGAATCTTTTCTACTTCTCAACTTTTATATATATGTATATATATATAATGTATAATATATAATATAAAGTTTGCTACAACTTATTTGGTCTGAACTTTTTAAGAATTTAGATGTGTCAAATTATAGAACCAAATTATTCAAGTATCAAAAAACACGATCATAGTATGTATCAGTAATCTTATTTGCAGATGTAGGTAGTTTTGTTTTTGGTGTTGGATCATTGGGTTTTTTTAAATATTCATACATACCTCGTTCAAAATGGCAAAGATCTAACATGACCGGATCAGGAGAGCTCCAGAAAAAATCATGCTCCAGTGCATCATTAGCATTTATTCTTTTAGAAGGATCCAGGGTGAGTAGTTTATCAAGTAAATCACAAGCATGTGTACTTTTAAGATGTACGCTTAATAACTCATGGATTTTTCTCTTGTGCCCTTTTTCTAAATTCAGTTTCTTGTACAATGGGAGATGTTCACACCCAGGCCAAACATCTGGAGTAAAAGATCCACACAGTCTTGTAATCATACTTAATTGTTGCTGTAATACATAAAAAAAATATTACATTAAGTTAGATACGACATCTTAGATGGTAAGACTTTAGAAAAATGTTTAAATTTAATATAGATATACAACGTTTAAAAAAACCAGATCAAACAATAATAGTATTTAAAACTTCAAGATGGTTTCATCAAAGTCTGAAGTGTAATTTAATACTGTATATTTTTATATTGGTAGTTTGTAAACATACTATTTAACGAAGAATATGTATGTACACACCTGTTCTGTTGAACCCTGCATAATTGGATATCTTGTCCACATTTCAGCCATTATACATCCAGCACCTTAGTACATATAATTTTAGTATATCTTTTTACTTTTGGATACATTTTTTAAATAATGCGTTTTAGGATTTCAGGAGAAACAATTATTACATTTTGAAATTTTAAGTATGTATCCTCTATATAATAATATAATAACATATAATAATATAAAAACAACGTTTTGTATACCCCATAAATCTACAGCTGGTCCATAATTTCGTTCTCCCAATAAAAGTTCTGGTGGTCTGTACCTGGAATTACGATTAAAAGGAAAATAATTTCATATGTTACAAATAAAATATACTGGAATAGGTATGTAGTATAATATAATGTACAATATGTATATTATTTAACATTTACAACCAACAATTGGAAAATGATTACATAAAATATCAATACAAATAAAATAAGTTACCATAAAGTTACAACTCGATTTGTATATCGTTGTTGTGTTTTGCTAGATGGATTTGAAACACTAAAAGCTCGAGCAAGACCAAAGTCTGCTAATTTGATAATCCCATTTCTAGTAATTAGTACATTTGAGGATTTCACGTCGCGATGAAGTATTTTACTGGTATGAATGTAAAAGAGTGCATTAAGAAGTTGTTGCAAAACACTTTTTATTTCCGCTTGAGTAATTTTGACTAGTGCATTTGATAAAAGTCCAGCAAGATCATGATCACATAGGTCAAAAACTAAATAGAAAGTACTGCGATATCGATTACTTCCTTCTGATGCTTTTGTTCGACAAATTTCCAATAGATTAACAACATTTTCATGGTTTAATAGTTGTAGAATTTTAATTTCTCTCAATGTAGTTATCGGAAATCCTTCCTTTTCATTATCCATCAAAACTTTCTTTAAAGCCACTAGTTTCCCAGTTGATTTTTCAAGAGCTTGAAAGACCTTTTTTTTTTTAAAAAAAAAAAAAAACAAACGCATACATATGATATGTTATAAGTTATAATACATGGATTAATAGAGGAGGACACCTCATATATATTTTCATAACGAGTACTGTTATATATATATATACATGTATAAAATTTTTAATTTTTGTCAAAATGTCAAAATTTAACTTCAACTTACAGTAAATTTAATTAAATATATATACAGCATAAAATAGACTTGCATGGATTTTTTACCTCTCCGAATGTTCCTTGACCAATCTTCATCTTTGCTTCATATTTGGTAACGACATCACAGTATGGAAAATCAAATTGTTTGAGATATGTATTTCGATCTTCTAAACTCATATTGATTCATTTATTGAAAGGATACAGAATTAAAATGAAGGCCTAAATAATTTGATTCAATTGATGATGACCTTTTGCCCTCCAAATGTTTCCGAGGTACTATACCACAGTTTATCCAAATCCGAATCCAAACTGGTTTCTGTAATATAGAATATTGTAAAACAAATATTATGTAAACATGAAATATGTATAAAAGTGGCAGTGCAACAATAATAAATAAATGAATATTATTCTATATAAAATAAAAAGTATAAATTGCATTTTATGGTGTTGAAATTCTTAAGTCACAAATATGTACTTTAGAATTTACAAATATTAAATGTTGAATGACGAATCACAAAAACACAAAATAAAAACTTACAGAAGTGACAGAAATAATCTTCAGTCTTCACTTCGTATGTTACACAAATTGTTGTCCATTTTTAGAAAATGATCTGTATAATAGTTTCAGAAATGACAAAAATCCATTGATTAAAATTGAGTCTTTGGATTTTGGATAATAAATAATAAATAAAAAATTCATGTAGATCCTTCAAAATTCTCTCTTTTTGACTTTTTGCTTTTTGTGAAAATGAAAAATTCTTGAGCCGAACTTCGCGGTCTTTCCCAATTTCCAATTTCCAATGAGAAATTGTAATTAACAAAATTATTATCCTTTTTATAAAAAATGTGATCTCTATATCAGGCCTGAAATTATGGTGATTCTCGGTAAAATTGTAAATGTGTATGACATATACTTAAATTAAAGGAAGGATAATTATTATGATGCTCTCTGAAGAAACTGTACAAAAATTACTAGTGATACACATGTCGTTTTATTTTTTAATTATATTCTATTCTACTTTAATGCGCGTGCACAGATCAAAACTAAAATGGACACGGAAGTTAAAATTTAATTTGTGAAGTATAAATTATTATGTATAATAATTAATAATACATAAAAAAAAGTGTATTCGTCTCTATAAAAAAAGTGTAAAATAAAACAATTAAATTCAAGTAGTCGTCATTCTACAAAAAAAGAAAACTATTGTTATCCACATTATGTGGACCACATAGACAAATAAATCGAAAATACAAAGAAAGTTCCAAAATACACTCAACCTTTTAGTAACCAGATCATATTTTACAAATAATTAAAATCATTTAGCATTTAAAACATGTAGAATAACAAACAAAATTGTAAGTTGAAACAAAACTTATAATAAAATATACTATACCATCTAAATTCACAATATACGGTATATAAAAGTACATGTATACATATACATAATATAGAATTCAGAATCATTGCACTAAAAACAAGTACCGAATTAAAGACATATTATATATATGTAGAAGCAGTACATAATATTATGTTTCATTCTGATAAAAAGATAAATTGCATTTTCAAAAATCCCTTCATAAAAAAACACAATTCGAAAAATAAAAACAAATACTAAATAAGATAGGTACTATTACTACACTAGTAAAGTAAATTTTCGCCTAATCTACATAGTATTCAAAAAAAAATATCAACATCGGGTACAATCTTACAACTCATACACATAATATATCTACATAGAATAATATTTCATAAGTAGTTTCATTGTACTTTTTCCTTCATTTTCTTTCTATTTACCAGCTGCACTCTTAGGAGATGTTACTGATGAAAAAGGCCAAAAACAGTCAGCAAAGAAAGTTTTGGTATCATGTTGATTTTCAATAGAATTTGGAGAATTGTGGTGACTGTTAGAAATTCCTTGTGGTGAATATAAACTTCCTGATGATGTTAATGATGATGGAGTTAAAGGTAGTTTTAATGAAGGATTTCCATGCTTTGATTTCATATGTGCACTTAAATTATCCCGTCTAGTATAAACACCTATAAAACCAATCGAAAGGATATCTTTAGAGGTAATAACAATAATTATTATTATTAATGTAATTACATTGTAGAAAATATTGCATATATATATATAGTAATTTATTATTTATTATATGAATATTACTTGCAGAATTGATGTTTGGATAAAACACCTTACTTACAAGTACAATAAGGACAAGTGTATGACCCGGGCATATGAACAAATCTGTGCTTACTTCCTCTAACCAGTTTACCACATAATTTGCATCGTTTTAAATGTGGAGTTCCTTCAACTGTTTCAAATAAAGATCCACCTTCTAAACAAAAAAAGTAGTTTAGAGAGTTTTATTATTCATGGTATCAAAAAACCAATGCAATGTATAATAATATTGTATAAATAATCATAATGAAAATAAAGACACAAAATCAAGAAAATTTAGATTTTACTAAAAATACCGTCATCCAAGTCACGTATTTCTTGATTTCTTGATCCATCTTGTTCCAAATCATTCAAATCATCTTCAGGTTTTTCCTATATATTTCATAGAACAGTAAAGTTATTACTATTACAAAAACATACCTAACTGTATACGCTGCTGTAAATTATTATTATTATTATTTTCTAAAACATAAAAAAATAACTCTACATAATACTGGTACTTATGATTTAAAAAAAAAAGAAAAGAGACTTACAGGTAATGACACAACATCCAAATAATAGCCAACATTGTAACGTTCATCAGAAGCACTATCACTATCCAATTCCATATTGCTATTATTCACTGAATTGGCAATGGAGGATCCATTTTTGTCATATTTCCTTTTGCTTTTAATTTCTTTTCCTCTATCGTCAGATGTTTTTATTGGTGAACTAGCTTTTGATGAGGAATTAAAATATGAATTTTCTCCAGATTTGAATTTTGAAACATGAGAGTTTAAAGATGAATACGTTGACTGTTGATTGTGATTACTAATACTACCACCACCGTGTTTCTTCTTGTCTTTCGCCGGCTATAAAATATGAAAATAAAGTTTATTAATTATTGATATAAAACTTTTAGTTTAAATGACCATTCTTTGTACTTTCAAAATTGATTATATTTGTATTTATAATATGCTATAAAATGCTAATCTGCATGGCTTACTTTGTCAGAGTCTCCATCCGATTTTTGGTTATCATCATCAGGATTACCAATCAATTTCGCCTTATTAATTCCTCCTTTATGGTGTCGAGATTCATTTTGCTGTTCCATTTTATCAGTATCCTCATATTCCGATTCATCTGACATTAATCCTTTGATTTGTAAAGTGTCAGCTGCTTTCAAAAAATCTTGCAAACATGCCTGACTCACAGTCACTGACCCACTGTATAAAAACTAAAACATACAAATTATAAAATAAACAAATTACATAAAGTTTCTTATGACAAGAAATGACATATTATAAATAAAATAAAATATGAAAATCAATTTTTGAAAAGAAAAAATAATATTAGAAATATACTTCAAGAATTGCCCTTATTTCAGAAGCTTTGACATTCACTATGAAAATGACTGGATGAGGACATGGGTGACCCACAAACATGTTTTCAAAATAAGGACTACAAGCAGACAAAACAGCTTGATGGACTTTAAATTTTTCTCCATCACATGCTAAAGTCACGTCAGTCAAAATACCTACCGATATTAAACAAAATAAGCACATGTAAAAACAGAACAAACAAAAGTATAACATTTAATACAAACATAATATGAAAACTTTCATAAATTAAGACATATTTTGTAGATTGTAGAACAAGGACAGAAGCAAAATATAATATAATGCTATATAGAGATGTGTGTATCAAGTATCAAAACTATATCTGATGACTTACCTTGTTCAAGATATTGTTGTAAACGACTTATTAAGTTATTTAAATGACCTCTCCGTCGTAAACTGTAGAATTGTTGTTCGATTACTCCTTCCTCCTCCTCCATGATTATTTTGTTCCCACTACTATAATCTATTACAAGAAAAACCAGAATCACTCAAAAACTTAAAAATAGTATTGTTGTGCAAATTGAATAATCCATGTAAAACTTCGTATCATTTAATATTTAATACATCGATTACACACAATTATTATACAACCAAGTTGGAGTTTAGAGTACACAATTATCAAGCAAACAAGAATATATACTTTTTAACTTGTGAATTTCATTAGCATTTAAAACTTAAATTCCAGTATTCTGGTTTTATAAATATTGCAAAAAATATAGAAAATACTCTTGTTTGCAAAGGAAAGAACGCTATACATTACCCACAACGATTAATTAATAAGCAACACAATGAGCAAGATTAAAAAATGTTATATATATATATATATTTAACTTACCAATAAATAACAGGAAAGTCCGTTTAAACAGGAGTCAAAATATCAAATATTTAGTCAAACAAGAACACCGGTCAAAAAAATTTCAAAGATGAAGCGTGTATATAGATTTTTCTGCATGGCATAGAGTGCGTGTGTATAATATGTACATGATGAATAAAAATTTTTATTTTTTTTAGCGATTTTTAGTATAAAAGCATTTGAAAAAAAAGCATTTGTACGACATCATTTTCCAGCAAATTAATTGAAGTCACAATTTTGTGACCTCTTTTACAGTGAACTTGGAAACTTATAGTAGGTATAATGTATAATGAATAGACGTATCGATGTTGTGTCCCGATAAATATGATGTACTTTAACTATGAAATTGATATGAACATAAGATACATATATGTGTATTAGTATCACAGTTATAATCATATATTTTTATTTATATGTTTATACCTGTTTAATTTGTTATCATAATGGATGATTGTTTATGTATGTACGTTTGACTGATTGACTATGATTGAATGTCCAAGTGATAACTGATAAAACTAACAAAACATTGAAAGCTACAACTTATAACATATTATATGAACTACTTGGGTACTTGAAACTACAAAAAAGTCGTTTAATCTACACTTATGAATACATCTGTTTAAATCTATCTATTTTTATCTATATATGTTACACCGAAACTATGTAGTTGATAAAAAAAATGTATTAGTTATAATTTGTGTCTCCATTAAAAAACATCATCACCATTTTTCAGGTAAAGAAAAACGTTTTTCAAATTTTGCGTCACTATACACTATACACATTCAATACTTTAAAAAATTTTGATATTAACCATAAATATGAGTTGAATACATTGTCTCTGAATTATTGAAATATATGTATAGATCCGCAATGGGCAACGGAAATGGAATAATCTTCTACTTGTTCAGTTTTACTGTTCTCTCGTTCCTCTTTCTTTCAATTCAAGGAGGATTTTGTAGTGAAGAAGAGAGTCGTCAACTGGTGAAATTGAATCAAACTGATGATGAGTTTTTAGATGAACTTCAAAGAGCAACTTTCCTATTTTTTTGGGAGCAAGCCAACAGTACAACTGGACAAATCAAAGATCGTTCATTTTCTCATGGGCAAAATGATAGTAAGAGTATACATTATACATATACGCAATATACGTAAATATGTACATACCATCTTTTTAGAATTATTATATTTATTCCTATGTTTTACTTCTAGGTAGAGACATTGCTTCAATTGCTTCGACTGGATATGGACTCTCTGCTCTAACTATTGCACATAAAAGAGAATATCGAAATCGCACAGAAATTACTGAACGAGTTCGAAATACTCTAAGATTTGTCTATTATAATCTTCCACATGAACATGGATTCTTTTACCATTTTGTTAATATGAGCACTGGAGAGAGAGTGTGGAACTGTGAATTATCATCCATTGATACAGCCATTTTAATATGTGGAGTTCTAAATGTTCGTCAATACTTTAATCAAGATGTGGAAATCCGGGACCTCGCAACAAAAATTTATGAACGTGTTGATTACGCCTGGATGATGCAGAATGAAACAACTCTTTCCATGGGATGGACACCAGAAAATGGGTTTTTAGCAGATAGGTGGAATAGATACTGTGAATTAATGATGCTTGTTTTACAGGTAAAATAAACAGATATATAGTTTTATAATCTTGAAAAAATTCCTTTTGAAAAGTTCTTCATATAATTTATAAAATTCGACTCAATAAAAAATTTACCTATTTTATTTTTTGTACTAGGCTATCGGTTCACCTACTCATCCTATTCCAGCTAGTTCCTGGCATGGTATTAAATATATTTTTAAAAAACATTACATTTACAAATAATGATCATTTTGAGTTACACTCTTTTGAATCTAAACAATATGTATATCGTATATCTCAAGTCTCAAGTTGTTTTATGTCTTGAAATTCTTAGCTTTTGTTCGAGAAACGTTGACCTACGACAACATGACTTATATCATGACTGCCGCACCATTATTTATTCATCAGTAAGTATTGTACATTATGTGATAGGCATTTTACTTTTAACTGCCCATTTACAAAAGGTACAGTGTTATAACGTTTGTATGTATACTGTACATTTATGTATTTTGAAATGACATATAAATGAAGATTTTATTGATTTGTTTATTTTTTGTTTCTTTTAGGTTTTCTCATGCATGGTACAAAACTTACGCCACTTTTACCACTTTTAAATAACACAATCAAAATCAAATGAGAAAGTATCTTTGACTTCTGAATTTGAATTTAAAGAAAGTCATTTAATATCATTTTGATATTTTAATTTCAGGTATGATTTTAGAAATCGTCGTGATAATTATACAAACTACTTTGAAAATTCAGTGATTGCTACAGCTGTACACAAGCGTTGGTGCCTCTCTTTACGAAATGATTTCCCTACATATTCTGAAAATTATTGGGGACTTACAGCTTCTGATACTCCTTACGGTTATGGTAACTAAAATTAATTTTAATCTCTATAACACGTAGACATGTGTGACTTCCGATGTCATCTCTCATCGCTGTTTTTCATGGCTTATGAATTCACATATCACATATACCTGTATACCTGCAGGTATCAAAGTTTCCGGCCGGATTCGGTTAGGATTTATTGCAGCCAAATTTTGGCCGGTTTTTCGGCTGAAACATTCGGCAGAATTTGGTAGATTCTTAAAAATCAATGGCGAAATCGGAAGAACCCGAAAGATTCAGCCGAATTTTTAACCGAATTCGGGCAAAAAACCGGCCAAAATTCGGCTGAATTCCGGCGCGTTTCCCCAACCGAATACGGCTTTTTATTATTTTGATGCGGATGTACGTTGTACGTATTATCTTATGTAGATGCATGGGGAGGGCCTCCTTTGATGGGAAAGGTTGATGGAAGTATTGTACCTTGTGCAGCTGCAGGTTCCATACCATTTTTGCCAAATGATACGATTGCTGTTCTTAGGAATGTTAAAGACAATTATCCAAGAGCATGGGATAGGTAAAAATAAATAAATTTTAAGTTCTATTTACTTTTGATTGTCCAATTTATTTGGGTAATTCTATATTACATGTTACTACATTTGTCTTTTTAGGTATGGCTTCATTGATGCCTTTAATCCTCTCATCGACTGGTATAACCCTGATGTTATTGGAATTGACTTGGGTATCACTATTCTAATGGCAGAAAATTACAGGACAGGATTCATTTGGGAACAGTATATGAAAAATCCTGAAGTTTTGAGCTCCATGGAGGCTGTTGGATTGAAACTACAGAATTAGATGTACATATGTAATATGTATAATGATCCTTATGTAACACCATTTTATCATTCATTTTGAATTTTGATGACCTTACAAAGATAATAATAAGCTCTTATTTTTACTCCAAAGCATAAAAGAAAATGTTTCATCGATGTTTTTTCTGAAATTTATTTCCATGTCTCATAATATTATGTGAATGGAAGATCTAGCACAAAGAATTTTATAATATGGCATCATACAAAATCCAAAATGTATACTCTTATCATGTACAGTTTAGTTAATCTATTGATACATACATATACTTCACCTGACCTTTACACTTATTTGTACTGGATACTGAAAAATATTAGTACATGCTACATGCTTTTATTTGTCTGCAACAGTTATTTTGGAAAATTTTCTGTATACTCTATACATGATATTTTTTTGCAGCATTCAAAATGCCGAATATGTACAGTCACAACAAAACACGTATCGCCAATAAATGCATGTTGTGTTGATAGTTGATAGTTAATGCTGACTCAAGTTAGTTGGAGGATTTTGCCAGAGTGTAATGTAAAATACGTGTAGTGACTAAGGACATGCATAAATGTTTAGACAATCAGAATGCCGAAAAGAGTGCATGTGTGAGGAAATATGGAAAACTGGCAAAAACATATATACATACAAACACAGCAGTGACACATGTGTTGTGTACTGTGTACACTGTACACTGTACACACAAGATAGAAATAATTCAAGTAAAAAAGACACAACACAACACAACATAAGGCAGATCATGTAATGGAATGGAATTGCATTGAACTAATTTCAGTACTATTCAAATGAGACAACAGTCTTTTTATGCACTAAATATATGTCATACACTCACATAGATATTGTACATACTACATATTACTCGTTGAGTACTGATCCAACAAGATCAGAAAGAATAAGAGTAACTCTACACGAAACAAATGAACTTACATGAAACAAAACTATTTCGTCTGTCTAAAAAAACTCGATGAAAATGACAATGAGATGCAATTAATGAAATCAATCCATCAATAACAAGTATACATGGAGAGAGAGTCAGAAAACCTTATTTAAGCCATTGATGAGAATAAATTGTCATTCATACATAGTTTTCATCTCTTTCATGAATTTTTTTTTCTCTAGTCACAAAAATAAACAGTAAAAAAAGAAAAAAAGTGTTAGTTTAGTAATTGTTGTGTTCATATTAATACGGATTGGCTATGGCGATCCGTGAGTGGAAATGGAGAATACCTGGAAAACCCGGGCATCAAGCTCGTGTTGCAGTCTTCTTCATTCTTGTCTTGGCTTCCACAGCCAAAGGAAATGAAAGTGCCAGCATGAAAAAATCCATGATTCGTAAGTTTCACTGTCTTACATACTTACATGCACAGTATATATATTACGGGCACGACATTTTTTGGGTGCATTTTTTGTTTCAAACAAACAACAATATAAAAAAAATCCAAAATTATAAGGTAAATTTTAAGAAATTTTGTAAATTAGGTGCTTGTCAAATCCCATCACTGGAAATGTCAAGTTTTTATGAAAATGGTGAAAAGACTCACAAAGAAAAGAAGAGTTTTATTGAAATGGAGTATAAAACTTTGTCCGCTCTCAATCGGACCAATGCTAATCCACATTTGGTAGCTCTGGTCCTTGATGATGAACAATTTTGCTCCGGAACTCTCATCTCTGAATCCTTTGTTCTCACCAGTGCTCACTGTACAAACAAGTAAGTCATCATATTTTATAAATAAATTAAAAGTGCCTCGGATCTGGAATCTGAAAGTAGTAGAAACTTTTGATTCTTGAATATTTCCTCAGATTCTAAACTAAAAACATCTTGTCCCTATCGTTATTTAGTGTCAAGAAAATTAACATGATCTTTGGAACTGAAGATATGACTATGGAGGATGCTGGAGTACAAAAAAGAACTGAATATTCCACAGCAGTGTATGAGCATCCATCATATGACAAAACGTCCGGAAGCAATGACATCAGTCTTATCCGACTCTCTAAACCTATTTTTATTACAAGTACGTATTCATATTTTATACATATGTGAAATATTACTTATGAGCAATTTGGCTCATCTTAAAGATAAAGATATCTTTGAAGAATGTTATGATTGACTTTATTACCTTTCTTTTTCTTTTTATACAGAATTTGTAAAAGCAGCTCGCATCCCAGATTTATCTCAACTTGACGCTTCTCTCGATGGACTTGATGCTGAAGTTGCCGGATGGAGTGAATCTAATTTACAAGGTAAAAAGATAAGAAAGACATATAATGTGATAAAAAGTAAATAATTCATTTTGTGATACTGAATTGTATAAAAAAGTAAATCATGAAAATGGGTAATAATGTTGAAATTAATTTTTAAGGAGGTACAGTCTACTCCGAGTCAAATAGTAAAAAAGTTCGGATTGCATCCAACTCGGTCTGCCGCTCTATTCACAATAGTGTGAATGATCAAAAAATGATGTGTAGCAAAGATGTCACACGAAATGGACTTTGTCAGGTCAGTTTTCATCATGTTAACAATTGTGAGCTATTTTATCAGTGCAGTAAAAAATGTCCATGTGTAAATAGAAAATATTAACACGTGACAGTGCAAAAATAAAACTGTAATTGTATTTTGTATGAAAATAGGCTGATTCTGGAAGTCCAGTCACTGCTCGTTGTGACATGTCAGTCTTTAAAAAAGGTATTATAGAAAAAATAAAATACCTGAAAAAATGAAATGATATTCATTTAATTTTGATTCACCCATTACCCAAAACGTACACTGTATAATTAATTATAGAGTCTCATGTATAATGTATAGTAAAATAAATAATGTCTTACATGAAATAATTGAAGGTCACCGTACTACTGAGGAAGTTATGGAGGAAGGTGCTGATGATGATTTAGGTGATGAAGGAAGATGTGAATTTTTTGATAACTGTGAAGAGGTTAATGAAGATCCTCTTGACGGACTCGAAGATGACTCAGATATGGATATGGGGGATGATGATGAACTTGAAGGAGAATGCAAAACAGAGGAAGAAGACTGTAAAAGTAAAACGACGGCAATGCGTCGAAAACTTGCCATGACCCGAGCTCAGCGTCGACAGGAAAATAAATTAAGCCGTAATGTTCACCAACTATGTCAAAATTGTAAGAAGAAGGATCCAGAAAACTTCTGTCTCCTCTATTATCATTTTTCTGCTCTCCAGAATGCAACTAAAGCTGATTCACCTGGAAACAAACCTGGAAGGCCTAATCGACCATCAAACCGTCCAAATAAACCTGCTAGTGGAAATAGACCCAACAAACCAAGTAATAGACCAAACCGTCCCAGTCAACGTCCTAATAAACCTGGTCAATCCAACAGACCAAATAAACCTTCTCAAAGACCAAATCGACCCAGTTCACAAAATCGACCAAATAAACCATCTCAGAAACCAGTTATTTTGGCCAGTAGACCAAATAAACCTGGTCAATCCAATAGGCCAAATAAACCTGGTCAATCAAATCGGCCACAAAAGCCTGGTCAATCCAATAGACCAAATAAACCTGGTCAATCAAATCGGCCACAAAAGCCTGGTCAGTCCAACCGACCTAATAAACCCGCCAATAGGCCTAATAAACCATCAAACCGCCCAAATAAACCTTCTGGAGCTAACAAACCTTCCGGTTCCAGAAACCCTGTTACAGAAGAAACTCCTGTCCCTGCTCCTGCTGTCCCAGTTGAAACTCCACAACTTCGCAGTAAACAAAGACCTAATAAGCCCAGTTCACAAGGGAGACCCAACAAACCTGGTCAATCCAGTAGGCCAAATAAACCTTCAAATCGTCCTAATAAACCAGCAAACAGACCAAATAAACCTGGTCAGTCCAATCGACCTAATAAACCCGCCAACAGGCCTAACAAACCAGCAAACAGACCAAATAAGCCAGCTGCTCAGAAACCTTCTTTGCTTCAGAGATGCAATGCCTTCAACAGATCTCCACACGTTCTTCTTGGAATCACATCCTTTGGCTCTTGTAGCGATGGACTCGTCTTTACTAAAATTACTCCTTATATGGACTTTATCAAATCAACTTTGGCCCTTAAATATTAAAAAAACAAGAAACTAGTTAAGAAACACCAGCTAAAAAAACAAATCATAAGAATGCTCATGTACTTATTCATGACACCCAATTTTTACCCTATGACCATGAAAATTTTTAAACGAGGTTAGAAAGAAAACTATTTATTATTTTTTATACTTAAAACAGAAGCATTACAAGAAAGAGTAGGATATCAAAAAAATTATACCTACACATGGAAAGTTGGGACGAAAAAATAAAAGAAGAGAAAAATCTGATCATATTGCAAATTTTACAATAAAATGAAATCAAGTACTTTTTTAATTTTTTATAACAGGCTCAATTAAAAAACATGACATTTGATTTTTGATATCATGTAAATTGTGTATTTTGTCATCTGTGTGTCAACTTTCAAAGTACACGTATTAAGTAAATGTAATAATTATTGCGGTAATTTGTCTAGTGGGCACCCAACTGAAAGTCAACAAAAGAACCTTTACCACAGAGAATGAAAATACGAATTAGGCATATCTATTATCTACTGTATGTATCATATACAATGAACAATGTGAGGTTCTATATTGCACATTATACAGAGTACATAGCAGCACAGTAGCAATAGATATAGAATGAACCATGAACCACATGCATTATTCTGTGTTTATAAATTTCTGCACCCTGAAGAATTTGTTCCAGTCTCTGTTCTCCCTTTCCCTTTCTCTGTTGAATTCATACGTGCCGTACTGGAAGCTGGAATCAATTGAATAGAAAGAACATGGAACATCCCTTCATCCAATCCCATCCGTTCAAGCTGACAAAAAGGCCGGTCTCTCCCGTCCCTCGTCTTTTGTTCCTGTGCGGCAACAACTGGAGTTTCTAGATTTCATACTTCTTCTCTAGCATTCTCAGTGCTCCCTTCGTTCATGTTATAAATGAATGAGCATACATATACAATATACAAGATACACACATGAAATGTACATATAGTTTCATATTTTTCCATCCTTTTTCATGGATACATATGGTATACGATATACGGTCTTTTGCCTTTTTTTTACACAGGAATTTGTAAAAATCATAAAAGAAACATGTGCTTATTTAGCATAAGTTTACCTTGGGTAACTTTCTCATACGTACATAATAATTAATGGAGGAGGAGAAGGTAAAAATTGCAAATGTTTCTTATTTCTTATAATTTTACTTCAAGATTCTAGATAACAGTAACTTTGTTTGTTTGTTGTTTTGTAATTTTCTTGTGGTCGTTTCCTCCTTTAGTATATTCTTTAGCCAGCATTCATGTATCTTTGTAAAACATTGGTAAAATAATTAAAAAAGACTCTATACTCTACACACAGCTTTAGTTTTAATTGTATAAATTCTAGATACTTTTGCATGTAGTCTGAAAATTGACCATCCATCAGGAAATATAATTTCGATATCCAATTTCCAATTTAGTAAATCAAACCAAAAAAATCCTGTCCTTTGTATCTAGTAACAAAAAGACACAATGCACAATGTAAAATATTCTTTAATATCCGGGTAAAAACTTGATACCTATTTTAATCTGTGTATCTGTATCTACAATATACACAGTACTGTGCAGTGTACAGTGTATGGTGTATTGTATTGATGGTTGAAATAGGGAGGACAAATTGAATACTAAAGGATTTGTCACGGTTTTCTCGCTTTGGCTAATATTCAACAATATCATGTTTACTTTTTTCTTTTTTTCCCCATTCAAACACGTTGAATGTGGATCTATACTTCTCTTTGTCTTTTTTACACTGAAGCTTGAAGGTCCAAATCATTTTGCCTAAATTCTAAATTACAATAAAGTACAAACTCCAAACTACAAACAAGTGTACAGATTTAGAGATGTAATAAAGATGCTCACTCTATCATAAGCAAGACACGTTATTATGATACACAATATAACATATACAGTGTAGACAAAATACACAAACGGTAACAAGCTAAAAGTTACAAATACTACATAATACATACTCATGAAGTCCTTTGTATGAGCTTTGTATTGTATTTTTGAGGGTACATTATGCATGTTACGTAAAGTCAATTTCATCTCATCTCCCTTTATTTATCCCTTTCTCTCTCTCTTCTCTCTCACTTTCATCTGAAGCCGAATTATATTAAACACATGACAAATTAATAAAGGCCACTCTGTTTTTCGTCTTCCCTTTCCTCGTCTCTCGTTACTCTCTTTTCTAGTTTCTCGCGCCCTCCTTGTCTCCCTTCAACTTGCCATTTTCTATACATTTGCATGTTATTGCTTATTGTTCCAATATCATATGAGTTATGACATGATGAAAAGAGCTCAAAATTCAAGTCAAACCCCAACAATATAGATTATGGATTATGTAACTGTTTCTTTTTGTCCGTGTCAATTGTGAGTATTTTATACATATACATATGGCAAATTGTATTGGACATACACATGTGTATATACACAATGAATTGAAGAATTACTTAGTTTTGTATTCTGTATTTTGTATTCTTCAGCAGCCAAAAATCACCATAATGATAATAATAACAAAAACATATGTCAAATCCTCACTCTATTTCTCTCTCTATCTCTCGCAATCTCTTTCTAATTGAATCAGATTTGATATGTCTATATTCTATACACAATACACAAAAATAAATAAATAGATAAAAATCCAGCTCAAAATATTACATATTACATATGACATCATTAAGTATTATGACTTTTCTCTTTTGTCCTTTACTTTTGACGGCTGACTTTTACACTTTCTCCTTTGGTTTGTTCCAACCTCCGACGCAAATCCCCACTCAATTTTCTGTATTTAGGAAATCACTGCAGCCACGCCTACGGAGAACGGAGAAATGCCACCCAGAAATATACGCACACACACACTTACACTCAGTATCAAGATCTGAATTCCAAATCTTCCTTTTATCTACAATCTAGCATCTAGAATCTAGAGTTCAGCCATTTAATAAAAGTGCTTGACAAAATTCACATCTCCATTCTCCATTTTCCTCCTAAATTGTTCTGTTCAACTGTGTTGCATTGAAGATTGAAGATAAAATAGAAAAGTTTGTGATTTGTGAGTGACTCTTCAATTATTTTTCTAGTAGATTTTTACACTTTATACATAGAACGTGAGTCCATGTGACAAAGAGTGAGTGTTGTGGTCGGTCTTGTTCATGGCCGGTTGTCCGTCGTCTTCAGGAGGATCAGTCCATTTTCTAGACTCGTCATCATACTCAGACTTTACTAATTACGAACTTGCTTATCACCATCATCTCCATTCCGTGACTGCATTCCAAATGGGTCAATTTTACAATCCCGATTTACATCATCATTCTTCCGCCATTGCAGCTGCATCCGCTCTTCGTTCCTCCTCCTCCTCGTCCAGTGGACAACCAGGTCCAACTGCCAGTTCCAGCAGTAATAATAATAACATAACTTCAAATAATAGTACTAGTACTACGAGTAATAGTAACAATACTAGTAATAATTGTTCCTTGACGAGTTCCTCAACACTTTGGGAAAGTCCACTAACTTCAAATGGACAGCGACAGCCCATTGTTGGATATCATCCAACGGATCTTCTTCCAACTCCTTGTGACTTGTGGATGACGTCAAATGGAACTTCTGGGGGTAGTGTTGTGGGTGGAAGGAATCCTGGATCAAGTATTGGACAACGGTGAGTTTTAATAATTATTAGAATACATGTATTAAAATATAAAACACTAGGAAAATGGAGGGAAATTGTAAAACGTGCTTTAATTCCCCTTTTTATTTATCCATGTAAAGATTTGGTCCACACAAATCTTCAAATAAAAAACCTAGAAGACGAGTTGCCACAATGGCTCAAAGACGCGCTGCAAACATTCGGGAGAGACGACGAATGTTTAATTTAAATGAAGCGTTTGACAAACTCCGTCGGAAAGTGAGAAAAAAAACTTTTATTTTTTGTTCTCTTTCTCGTTATTAAATTGGCTGTGATCAAATAAGACACTGTTTTTTTTAACTTTGAATTTGAACATTTTTTTTACATTTTTGTTTTTAAAGGTTCCTACATTTGCTTATGAAAAGCGACTCTCTCGTATCGAGACCCTACGTTTGGCCATCACATACATTTCATTCATGAGTGATTTGATTGCAGTCCCAGAACGTCAACAAAAGCCCAGCAATAACAACAACAACAACAGTAATAATAACAACAATACCAAGTCGGGACATCTCTATGGAGTGAATATGAATAACAATGGAAGTTCTCTTCTCTTGGATTGTCACTCCAATCAAAATGTTCCTCCCACACTTTCTCCTTTCCAACTTGGACGAATCTACTCTCCCCATAATCCAACTGGCCCAGGATATTTACCATCAAATCTTCACCATTAAGAATTTGCCCTGGACTCTCAATTTCCAAATGATTATAATTATTATGATTCCATTTGGTGCAGTGTTTAGTGTGCAATGTGAAGTGTGAATAGTTTGTGCATTATAAGAATAGTAATCTAGTTAATCCAAAGGAAATGATTTTCCCTCGCAATGGGGTTAATCCAACCTTCATGATTTATGCACATATTGCAACTTTTTTTTGTTTCTTCAACATAGATGTAATCTCGTACTAGTATTTACTTAATAACTTCATAAGGTTATTTTGACTTGTGATTTGTGATTAATGTCAGTGCGTAGTCTGTACTCAATAATTAATAATCAATCTAATCTCTAGAATGTAGAAGAGTGTGTCAAGTGTACAATTTATTGATGAATTTAAACAAGCGTAATTATTAGTGACCAAAAAGGATAATAATCTAAGGTTTAGAGTCGAGTCTCGATTCAAGACTCGAGACTAGTAAACAAAAGTATGTCTTCCATAAAAATCATGTACATAATTTTAGTTTCAAAAAGTAAAACGTCATTATTAGTCATGATAGCATTTGTTATAATAATAAACCTGTATTATGTATAATAGCCATTGCATTTCAACATGATAAAATCAATAAAAAAAAAATACTATTATTTGTAACTTTTACTTCTCATGTCTCTTTACTACTGAAAATATTTGCATCCTCTCTAGACTCTATTATTGTGTATTATATGTCGAATTGACTGTGTGTGACAAAAAACGTAAAACGGAGAATTCAGTAGTCTGAAGAACGTGTGAGCCTATAATCCTTTCAGTGCAATTACAGTTATTATCAATCATCAACCAAATCATCGCGATATTAATAATTAATTACGAATACATAGGGAATAGGGACTAGCGAGAAAAAAACAAACCTATTAAACGCTCTCGTAGTAAATCGTGGAAATGTTAGATATTAGGGAAATAGTTGATAGTATTTACTGCCACATGAGTCAAGGACGAGAATTCATTATTTTGACATTCCTTTAATTGTATTCCGTACTAAGCATAAATATTAAATATATAAATACATTTATAATTTATATATCCTTAAGTGACCCGTTTGAGTATTTAGTTGACTGACTTTTAGTCATCAATTCTCTCTCATTTTTATGTCATTTTTGGTATTTGATTGATTTTTTATAGTCTCGAGTTTCACGTTGGTTCATATACCATATCTATGGTCGCATTTCCTCACACCACGTGCAATGGACAATACTGCTTTCTAAAAAAATGTAAACAGTTTTATGAGACCTTACGATCCTGTGAATTCTATACGACATACGAATACGACATTTGGCTAGTAGTTGTACATTAGCCATGATAATTAGCTTAATTATATCCCAAACTCGTGCATCCTGGATTTATGAAGTATGGGTTGTGAAATTATTTTCCTATTGCCTTACGATAGTGTACGTAAATATGCATAAAAACTCAGCAGAAAGGTCAGTATTATACGCAATAAGTACAACAGTGGATTTATTGAGACGCAAAACCTTTAGGTTAAAGTATCACTTTTTACGTATCATTTTGTTCCAGTTTTCATATGTGGTCTGGATTCTGGATTCTCAATTTTGAATATTTTGGACGTGAATAATTTTATCTTTCATCAGTTGAACTTTTGACTATTTTCTAGCAGACAAAAATGTCAGAGATAATTACAGAACAAGTACAGGATTACATCCGCAAAGGATTTAAACTTGGAGAAAAAATTCAATGTCATCCATACACTTGGAGTGATTGGACAAATGGACCAAAAGTAGTTAAAGATCAGAGTCGTAAACTCATGTGGAGTTTCTGTGCTTGTGTAACATTTGCACATTATACATTTGTCCTGATTCGATGTATTCAAGTAAATATGAATAAGGAGGCGGACATTTCCTTAAAATTATACATGCGTTTTGTTTGTGTCTTCTTTTTATTTCCTGTCATTTTCCAATTTTTCTTCATGTTGAATATACAAGACTTCCCAGTTTTTACCTGCTCATACCTGGAACTCATGAGGAATCTCAAACGTAAGTATAAAGTAGAAAGTAGACTGAATTTTTAAACATGTAATATTTTATTTTATAATATTATACATTTCTGAGTGTGTCTCCATTGTTTGAATTTGTAACCTTTCCTTCTTTTTCTAGACGATTTAAGACTGGAACAGGAAAATTCTGGAAGGTTGATGAAGCAATGTCACCTTTACATGAATTTCATATACTATGGTTTCATTGGATTAAGTGCGATGCTTACTCTACTCTCGTTTGTCCGACCAGAGTCACCAGAACTGATTTCATCCGTCCTCATGATTATTCTCGAAAGGCCTTTGACTGTCTTTGAGAGACTTTTGTGCACTGCATTTTTCATCTATGTGGATGGAATGTACTTGGCCAATTGCTTTGTAATCATTTTCAGTTCCTTTGGGTCCATTTTTGCCACACTCAAAGTTATTCATGACATAAGGTGAGCAAAATAGTTACTTCATATTGAACTTTGTATATTTGTATATTCAGAGTAAAACATTTTTTATTTTTTTGAAGCTATTAATTTCTCATCTTTTTTCAAATTTTGATTCAGTAACTGCGTGTTAATAAAATTTATTTTCTATCTAGAGTCCAGGTTTTAAATTTCTTGTATTTAATTTTTTCAGTTCATGGTGCACTCCACAAAAGTTTGATGGAGAAACATCAATAGCATTTCTGCGCGTGTACTCTTGTATGCGGATTGTACTTCAGGCCCAGCACATTGTATTTAATACTTTTGTTTTACCAGCAACTAAAATAATCATTATTTGTATGGCAATTTTTTGTACGTATGGGGCTATCCGACTTCAAGGATTTCTCAGACTAACTCTAGGAATGCTAGGACTAGATTGCTCGATTTTCATGTGTCTCATGTTCAGTTTCGTTTCTCAGTTTCATAGTAGAAGTGTAGCAATATTACTGTCTATAAGAAGTCTCGGGTCGTCTCGGAGTATGCATCAAAAGTGGCTGGATAAGGCATTCAACTCACTCCCTGTCCTGAAAATCCGTGTGAGCTTCTTTTATTTTGTGGATAAGGGAATGATCCTTCTTATGATGAAATTTATCTCGGAAGCTTGTGTCAACTTTTTACTTGCAAATCCTGTTTGAATGTGTCTTTTCGATTCCATGTACCATTGCCGTTTGCCACGTGGATGATCGTTGATGCTTGAAAAGATAAAGAGAAAGATTCATTTACTCTAATAAATGTTGCAAAGTGTTAAATGTTAAATGATAACTACAAATTATCTACATTATCGATAACTTTAATTGAAATTTCTCTTGTTAATCTATCTTACATTTTTGTACTGTATACTTTGTGTACACATTTTACTGATATGTTTAAGGGTGTGAGGTGTGAAACTCACGTAAATATATATAAAATAAATTTTAATACTTATATCTTATGTACGTGTATTTTATACATTGAGATTTTAGATAAAAGATAAAACAAACAAAGTATGGAATTTGCATGAAAAATTCTGGGCCAGAAAGTAATAATTGTAAATTGTATTGTAAATTGTAAAGAGAGGCTTAATGCTTAATGTCTCAAATCGATATTGGATATTGGATATTGAATATTGGTATTGACAATCATTTTGTGCACATTCATTTGAATTTACTGAGATAGTTTCAAGTTTTCTGTGACCACTACCTCTTGTGTGTTTACTGTTTACTGTTTACGTATATTATAACTTATAACGTTATTGGTTATTTGTCTACACCACTCGACAAACTAGTTGTCACTGAATGCAGAGTTCTTGAATATAGATTTAAAAGAATGTGAGTGTTAGAATGATGGGTAGTTGTTTAACTGTGACTGTACGGCTTAGAAACCGGTTTCAACGTGGATGTACAATGTACAGTATAAAGTGTAAAGTGTAGCGTATACAAGATAGAGCCTTTTGTATCTCGTACCATCAGCATTCATCATGAAGGAAGCAGAAAACTGCATAAAAACAAAAGTGCAATCAGGAACCAGGTTAAAGAAATTAGTACAGAGTACAGAGCAGAAAAAAGACAGACCAGCAGAGACTGACGAGAGACAAGAGACAAGAGTAATATTTGAATTAGAGAACGGAGACTCTGTTGTACAGCACAGTACATTTACCACTTGCTAATAATTTTCTACATTTTTCAGTATCTTTCTTATTTATGCGAATGTTTATGTAAATACTAAATACTGCTCTTTGTTATTTCCTTCCTAAAATCAACATTTTGCTACTGATTATATTGATTAAATCTGTAGATCAAAAATGAAGTGCCCTCTTCTTTTTGACTCTAATCCTTTAATTCCCAATCACTATAGGTTGTTAATGTTGCTGATTATTGATTATTCAAAATTCAACTTCAAATTAAAGTGAAAAGTGAACAATGAACAAAATACAAAATACAAAATGTATGACAGATAATATGGATAATGAACCGTGAACCGTGAGCAATATTTAATGTATTTAATATTTAGCTCATTTTTAGCTAATGATATGTAAAATAATACACTGACCATCTTTCATTTTATTGATAAATGTTAATTTCTCTAATCTCTCACCCAATAAAAAATAATTATCGGATGAAAAAAAAGTAAAATTTCATGTTTTCACTCTACAGTCTACAGTTTTGGCATTAGGAAAAATACTTTTGTATTTTCACTCCACATTATACACTTCATAAGAATGGAATGGAATGGCTTTGAATTTGAATCGGGTAAATGGTAAACAATAACAAAAGAGCAAAAACAATTAGTGATACTTTGTATGCATCTTGGATAGGAATATGATGAATATAATTAGGAATTACCATAATCAATAATAATTGTAATTGTAGTGGTACACTAATGTGAAAACTGGACCTACGATATCATCTCGTCAATCTTAATCCTAAATGTATGAGTAAAAAGTAAAATTAAAGCCATCAATGAATAGAGTCCATCAACAATGAACAATGAATAGAGTACAAATTGAATCACTGCTATTTGATCCTAATTGACCGTCGAGAGGGCTCAGAAATGCATCTCATTCCAAATGTAAACAAAAAAGTGCATTCCAACTCCTAACTTGCTGAAACTCTAGCTGAATTCTAATGCAGGGAGTGAAGCATAACTACATCTCAACAAATATGGTTTATGGTTTATGGTGAATAAAAAGCTTATTCAAACGATTCTGTCTTATCTATCCCTTCACGATCACACATTCATATTTTTGACATTTGAAAAAACAAGTTTCAAGTTTCAAATACATACAGCATACAGCAAAACAAACTCATTTTTGTCTCTTTTGAATAAGATTAAATTAATGATGAATGCATGAAATGAAACGAAATTCAGTTGATGCACGACTTTTCCTTTTTTATACTTTTTTTATAGATGCAACTTACAAGTTCATTACAGAAAAGTAATTATTATTGAATTCATCATGCCACAATTACATACATATTATAGTTTGATTTAACCTCATTATTAATGTAAACCGTAAAATACACAAAACGATGTGTGTGTTTTGAATGAAGCATAAAGTACTAGTTTTATAACAAACCGTAGCAAAACAATTTCACTGTACAGTGTACACTGTACAGGCATAAAATACACAACCTTTCTCAACATTGAACAAAATATTTGATTCTATTCTCCTACTGTTTTATGGATCCCAATTCCCAATAATGTCAAAGAATTCAATTCCTTTTTACTTTTTTAAATGAAAAAGTAAACTATTTTGAGTGTTTTCTCTTGTATGACTTTTGTATACAACAGTTAAAAATCTGTGTGCCACATTTGCTGTCAAATTGTAAGACTAAAATTTATTCTGTGTTCTGTATCATTTTTACTTGGTAATTTCTAATTTCAAATGCTTTGTTTTTCATGAAATTTGTGGATGTTTTTCATGAAATCAAAAGTGTTGAAAATGTAGAAAGTCATTTTGTCCAATGTCCAAAGAAGAAGACATCATAATACATCAGACCACTCGTCGTATTCTATACTCTATTCATTCATGTACCTATATTATGCACTACGAATTGCATATCTACTGTTGCTCCGAACAAATCCTGCAACACAGCTTTCTGAAACGTTCTTAGCATGACAAAATAGTAAAACTTCAAATATGTAGCAAATAATTGGAACGAAGAATTTGAACTCCAAATATATTTTTGTTCTATGATATAAGATGAAGATTAATAATTATGTTACTCATCAACATCAACTGCAGTTTTAGACTTGTATGACAACTTTGAAGAATTCTAATTCTACACACGAATATGTCTAAAAATGTCACTTGGGTACATTGTACATAGTAAAAGTTATCAGTATTCTTGTACAGTACTTAAACTTGTAATAAAAAATAAAAGGTAAAAAAAGTCATAAGTCAAGCTCAACTCTTCCTTTCTACAAAACTGAAATGAAAAGGAAGTTTCAAACCTGAATTGGAGTTTGGAGTTGAAAATAAAGGTTGTATTAAATATTAAATGTTGACTTCAAAACCAGTGCTAAATATGTAAAATTTACAGAGTGCAGAGTACAGGTGCAACTTTATCAGTGTACAAAGTATAGTGTTCATGAGTACTTTGTACCGGTATAGAGAGATTCAGCAACCTTCAGTATTATGTACTATGTACAATGTACATAACTGTGCCCACCAAATAAAAACTAGTCTACACAGTCTATGTAGGAGTTTTAAGTTGTAGTGTGAATTGTGAACTTGTATTTGTATTGTAGTGAAAAAAGTAATCTCACTAGATACTAGATACTAGATACCTCGTGCTCAGTGCTCAACTCGCCACAAGTATAAAAAGTATAAATAATGCAATTGTTGTTATTGTTTTTATGAACCACATTCACTGATTTGTTTATCATCCATCAGAGACCAGAGTAGAACAGTAACCTCGATGTAAACAATATACTACATATGAGACATATATGAGTAAAAGTGAAATGAAAGGGAAAAAATAAAGCAACAAGTCCAAGATCAAGAATCACGAGGAAGGAATGAGAGGGGGTTAAATCAAAGTCTGGGTATGGGTTGTATCTTGTGTGGCTTGCTTATGACTTGTGACCAACAATAGTAAAAGTTTTGTTTTTTTTGTTATTGTCGTAGACTGTAGATGAAATGATGCATTAAACATCACTACCTTTCAGTTTCACTTGGTCCACTCTTTCACTATCACTATCACTCTCATAGAGATGACACAAAATAATCACTGACACTAGACAGTACAGTTGCCAACCTACAGCCGAAATCTACACAGTTTTATTGTTTTAACACACAAACACACACGCACATACGAACCAACTTGGAAAAATACAATACAATAGTCAGTTAAAAGAAGAAAATGAAATCCCTTGTGATAGTTGCTATTAAAATTTAATTTTATATCGTTTATCGTAATTTTAGTTTTAAAAGTGCCCATCTAAACAAAATTTGGAATTCGGACTGTGCCAGTGTTCAGTGTGTATAAATTAAAAACACATTTTTTTGAAAAGAAAAATTAAAATTAAACCTGTGCCATGTTCTCAAATTTACTACCCGGAAAATTCAGGAAATCAGTGGAAACATGGCAGCTTTTAACTATCCTGTTATTCCTTTCATCGGGTGTGATGGATAATAATCGTGTTCAAAGTGAAATTATAAGTGGTAATTATTTCAATCCAGTGCTACCGGCACCGACTATTCGAGTGTTTCTTTTCAGTTTTGAACGCGGTCATTTACTCACAATCACTGAGCAAGAAAATTCCGATGTGATTTTAACAAAGGTAGAATAATTTTTTTATGATTGTGTGTAGTACAAGCGTTGAAAACAGTAAAATATCAGTATTGGGCAATTTCGTAGTGTGCATAGAAATTAGTGTACACTTTAAAACGGAATAATGAATACATGAGTCTACTGTTCTGATTTTTACAGGCTCCTGGTTATTTTGAAGCATACAACTTGGAATGCAATGCAACATTCCCGGTATGAAAAATCAAAAGGAAATCCACTACAAGTTTTTTACATTGATTTAAGTTCACTTTGTTTGTGCAAAAAGGAAAAAGAAATTCTTAATAAATGAATCCGTTTTGTTCTACTTTAGGTGCAATGGGTGTACTTGGGTGAAGGGGTGAGTTCATTCAGTTACTCTATAATTTTATATAATTCAGTTTGACTTTAAAAAATAGATGTGTATTTACCGAGAGACAGAGGAAGAGAATACATGCCAAAAAAATCCATGTTTTAAAATCAAAAGTGTGTAAAAAACAGACAACTTGTGTCATGCACTGTATGTTTATACACTGTTTCATACACCATAGTTTGTAGTCACAAAAAACTGGAGTTGCAACTTGCATCGAAAGCAAAAGTGACAATGCTTTTGTATTTTGCACAACCCCTGAAATTGAAATTGTTCACTCATACTTGCTTCCTTGTGTTACACACAGGCTCCACTTGCCACGGCTGATGTCGCTAGAAGTTTCCGAGACTTTTTTGACCCTTCAACCTACATGTACCAGGCATCTCTCATCATGTTTAATTTGCAAGAGCAAAACTCTGGACGCTACGTGTGCCGAGGGATTGAGAGTCAGTATCAAAAAACTTCTAGCTTCCTCCACGTATACATTCCAGGTAAGATACACATGTAAATATCTAACACTTTCTTTTAGTAGTTCTTTTACTAAAATTCATTTTATGAATCATTACATGAGATTTCCGAAATATGAAAGTAGTTAGTAATTACATTAGGATGACAAAGGTAAATCATGTTATGTAATAACTTTGAGTTTCCCATCGGTTATGTGGCCTATTTAATATTTAATAACAAATTTGTAAAATACAAATAACTGCCCAAGTACCTACTTACTAAGTAAAATTACGCCATAAAGCTAATTATTCTAATATGTAATACCAAATATTATATGCGTCAAATGTCAAATGGTGCATGTAAGATGACAAATGGAGAGAACAACAATAGGAAACAGATTTGAAAAAGCAAATGCACACATTCGTCACTTTTTAGTAACAAAAGTTGTTACACATTTTACATTTTACGCAACAGGCACGAGAGATTTATCACTGTATTGTGTATTGCTGATTGTTATAGCTACACCAAAAGCTGTAATGAACTTTGTAAAAAGCACCGACGAGTTCAAATTATATCATCATTAAGACTTCTCTTGTGTTTCACTTTTCACTGTATTTTATATTTTGTATCTTCTACCTTCTGTAGGTACCAGTTGTAAGAACTATGAACAATTTTTCTCTAGGTTCAATCAGAGCTACTCTTAAGTGCACTGAATTCATTCCTTATTATTTATTTACACATGTGGCAATCAACAGAACAAGTGGGACTTTTTTTAAGAGTTTTAGATTTTATTCTGTGCAACTAAATAACAAAACTAGAGCAGGTACATACAAAAGTTTGAAATTCTTTTCTTAGATACAGAATCCTGCTCATGGCAAAAATTGGTCAAACATCATATTTCCCTTCCTTATTACATGTACAACGAATTTTATAAATGTACAATAATGTATAGATATTATGTCGTCCGGTGCATGTTTTTTAAATTTTATACATCTTTCTTTTTATGTGCAGTTTTATGTGAATTCCTATGCTATGTATTTTTAAAGAATTTTCATTTCATTAGAACATTTTCCTACAATGCTCTAAAAGACATGTTACTTCATTTCAATTTGCTGATTTAAAATGTATTTTAGTTTCATTGCACCTACATTCTACATGTTAAACCTGTGACAGGTAAAAAATATATAATATTCAATATGATGCATAATTTAAAGATAGACGAGACTTGATGAAGTCTGTCTATAATTATTCGAATACCGGAGTATCCTATAGTAAA
>JABASP010000224.1:0-66853 GCA_019776565.1 Sminthurinus signatus
GCATACAGGCATTTCTTGTATATAATGTATTATTGTGGTAAGTATAGTAGAAATATTTTATAAAGACAAATAAATAAAATATTTTACCATAAAATGCTCATACCTCATAATTATACGCATATGTATATAGTTAATAACTAATAATTAATAATGATAATGCTTACAAAATATATATACAAAAAGGATTTCAAAAAAGAACAAAACATAATAGTCTAACCGTACGCAGTTCAAAATCGTCGATAACTATATATAGTATTAAAAAATAACAAAAACTACATAATATATTGTTTTAGTTATATTATGTAGTCAATTTGCGTTACATAGTAATAATATATAAAATGGCTTACACTTGTAATTTTTATGTACATTTACTCACATTTAAAGCGTTGAAAGTTTGGGTAAAAATACAATAATTAACTATAAAAACTAAATACATATTTCTAAATAATAATACTTAAAATATAAAACGACATCATAGGTATAAATATCTAATACTTTTTAATTAAATCATAAAATAATAATTTCAATACTATGGACTATGTAATACGTAATAATATAATATAATATATTATATATTATATAATAGTATGTATAATCGTACTATACTATAATATGCTTCGTCAATTGTAAAAAAATGTTTACAAAATGTATACCTTTTTCTTTCGAATTTTTCATTCATATTACGCCCACACATGTATACATGATAATTAATAATTATTTTTCTCAACATCATAATATATAATCAATTAACATATACGTAGTAACATTATTGTACTCGATTTTGTTCGTTTTTGAAGTATTATCATATATAAATATAATAAACAGTAGCATGTAATGTATAAAATAAGTACTATAAGTACACGTTCAGTGACTAAATGGTTTCGACATATAAAATAATCTTCCTATTGAATATTTTATGATAAACTCATCGCTTATACATATGTGAATAATAAGTTGTTTTTTTTTTTACATTAATATAATATTCCAGCTAGTCATAATCATAATAAATAATATATTAACATTAAGCAATATAAGTATAATAAAAGTAGTAATTTTAGTTATTAAGTATTTAATTATCTTTAAATATAAATACCCTCCGGCAACATGCCATCAGGACCTCTAGAACTGGAATGAGTGAATTGAAGCATAGGATGTCCATTAAACACACCATGACCAGGACTTTGAATTCCTTCTGACCAGTCGGAATTTGAATGAGGTGATGAGGAGGACCATTGACCTGGTGACTCGGGTGAGGGAGTAGGATAGGAATCAGGAGTGTAATGTTGAGGGGGTGTAGTTCCTTCGGAATGTTGTGAGGGAGGTGTTGGATAATGAGCCAGACTTGTGGTATTACTATTCGTAATAATAGTTTGACCTGAATTACTACTATTACTATTACTACTATAGTACTGTTGTTGTTGTTGTTGTTGATTAGGATAATTATCATTACTATTACTACTATTTGTAGGAGGAGGATAGTCAAAGGCTGTATTAGTATTTCCAGAGAGCATTTGACTGCCATGTCGATTATGATGAGCAGTTCTAAGGACTTTAATATGAGTGGGGGAAGTAGGGAGGGAGGGTCGTTTATTTGGAGAGGTGACAGAATGGTTTGGTGGTGGGAGTGGTGGTGAACCAGCATAGCTCATAGAAGTTGGCGATGGTGTAAAATGAGATGCACATGACTGAGGACTTGGGAAAGGTGAAGTATTTTGTAAATAGTGAGGTGGTTGTTGTTGCTGCTGCTGCTGTTGTTGAGATGGATTATTACTATTACCATAATTAAGATAATTAAGATTATGGAAGGAAACAGCCTTCAAGCAGTCTTCATAGGGTGGTGGTGCTTTATTCATTAAATTATTATATGGAATAGCATGAGAAGGATCATTTAATGATGACAAATTGGGTTGAGAAATGGCCATGGAGTTGGCAGGAGGTCCACCATACATTCCTCCATGTTGTTGTGACTGTGAATGTTGTTGTTGTTGTTGGTGATGATGAGGAATATGTTCTGGGGGACTCATGGTACTTACACTATCCGTACTCATTGGAGAATTATCTAACATTCCATGATTTATAGCACCACCACAACTTGTGCTTGTAACCAAATTACTACCTAAATTACTTCCTCCTCCCATTCCACTACTCAACAGAGAATCTGCAGACTTCTTCTTCCGACTGACAGGTCTTCTTGGGGTCTTTGGAACCATTACTACAGTATCATCATTACTAAATTTATTTTCATGCATTGGTTGTTGTTGTTGTTGCTGTTGTTTTGTAGTTCGTTTCTTTGGTTTAGGAGGTTGTTGCTGTTGCTGTTGAGATTGATTTCCAGAGTTAGATAGACTCTGTTGTTGTTGTTGTTGTTGGAAACTATTGTTGGAACTTCCATTCATAGTAGAAGAACCTCCCATAGACTGTTGAATTTGATGTGCTTGCATTGTTGAGGTATTTGAATGTTGATGTTGATGTGAGATATGATGTTGTTGCATAGACTGCACTGTAGATGGACGTGGAACATGTTCATCTAATAGTCTCACAATATCATGATGTAGTCTCTCTGTTTATTTTTGAAAAAAGTAAAACAAAACAAAAAAAAATATTAAAGCATTTCAAATTTCATTGTAAAAATAAATAATACTTTTATTTATTTACAATATCTTTTATAACTACGGTTAAAATATGTTAGTTTTTTTTTACCTTGAGCAACATCACGAGGAAGTCGATCCATATGATCTGAAATATCACGATTTGCTAAATGATCCAATAATAATTTGCAAGTACTGAAACTTCCTTCACGAGCGGCGAGGAAAAGTGGAGTTTCGTCCTAGAATAAATAAGAATAATAATAATTCAAATCATTAGTATCATGATTCTCTAAATTTGTAATTCTTTTTCAGCAAAAAAAACAAGAGGCGTAATTTTATCATTTTAAAAATTAATTATTAAAATTTTGTATGTATATATGTTTATATTTTATATTTACCCTTTCATCTTGTGCATCTTTATTGGCATTATGATTAAGAAGAGTTTGAACAGCATCAATATTATTGACAGCGGAGGCCCAGTGCAAAGCTGTTTTTCCACTATTATCTGCAGCATTTATATCAGCTTGAGCTGTAATTAAATTCTCAACCATTCCTTCGATTGCCAAACGAGCAGAGAGAATTAATGGAGTTGTTCCATCATGCATTTTAGCATTTAGATTTGTCGCTCGGTTCCTTAATAAAATCTATAATAATATAAATAATATTTTATATTTTATAAGTATATACAAATATAATTATTAGTAAAGTTTAATAACAGAGAATGATAATATCGTTTAAGTTAAACATAATAATATCATATAATATATTATATTAACCTGGAAAACGCCCATAGCATCCGCAGCTATGGCTGCATGAAGTGGAGTTCGTCCAGTATTGTCCTGTGCATTTGCATCCGCTCCAGCATCTAATAATCTCTTGGCAGCATCCGCTCTGGCATATCTGGCAGCGAGATGAAGAGAAGTTTCCCCAGTCTTATCCATTGTGGCATTCAATTTGGCTCCTTGTGCAACTAAATCTGCAATCACAGCGGCTGTTCCATCATCCTCTTCATCCTCTCCAGCATCCAGGCCACCTCCCTTCAAGGAAGCCACCATCAATGGGGTGAGACCACATGGACCTCGAACATCCACATCAAACACTCCAGATTGTTGTTGATGATGATGACTTTCGGGTGGAGTGAGGGCCAGGATGTCTGGACGACGAATGTCTGCTGCTTCCATATGTTGATGAGTCCATGGCCTTGGATCGATGTCCTCATATTCCGTGAATAGTGTATGGTCGGAAGCATAACCTCCATCGGATTTTAATCTTTTACTTGGTGGTCGATCCGAATCACTGGAACATTGACTCGTCACATCCGTCATCATCCCATCATAACCCATTCCAATACTCAATCCCATGGCACTATTCCCAGAATCTACATCCAAATCACAGATGGGATGAAGACCTTTCCCCAAATTCCTCATCTCTTGTCCATCTGGACCCCGACGACGGGATGTACGGTGTTGTCGAGCAGAGGGAGTAGTCCTCAAAAATCCGTCAGGGAACCATGTGATCCCACGATGTTTCTTCTTTTGAGAGGAAAATAGTACACCAAAAACAAGGACAACGGCAATGACTGTAAGAGCACTCATGATAACATACACCATCCAATTTGGTTTATCCTCTTCTGGTTGTGGAATCCGATCGGATAAACCACGAACTTGGATGATACCGAATTGGGGATTGAGGGAATGAGCAGCCGCAGCAGCAGCCAAAAATTCCGCAGCTTCAATGGCATTTTGGAAACAATTACTGGCATTTTGACTGGAACATTTTCGATTGTCCAGTTCCAGATAGACGAGGACTCCGCTGGTAGCATCAGGAGAGAATTGTACTTGGGATGGATCCGAACCGTTGTGGAGGATGGAAGCGGGATCAGTGGAGGGATCCCAAGGATAAACCATGGCTTGTCCTAGTGGACTTTGTTTAATCCGGAGTGTTGTTCTCAATTGATGTCCGAGGTATCGGAGGAAAGCTGCTTTATTATCCAGGAAAGATGGGACATCCATATTTTTGACAACCACAGACATGATTCCAGAGGCAAGTTCCGGTGGCTTCTTCTCACAGTCCATCCCATCCCAATCACACTCCTCATTATTACAACCCTGGTCACAACGGCCATCTCCATAATGTCTCTCACAAAAGTTGTTGTCAGCCGGATTACATTGTTTCAATCTCGGCTCACAATCCCGCCCATCAAAGAGACATTCCGCCACGTTGCATTGGACATCACAAATTTTATTGGCAAACCTCTCCCAACAACGAGGGATGGTACAATTCCTCCATGGATTAAGACCCAAAGAACAGTCTCCACCATCAAAATCACAAGCATAAGTGTTACATTCATTGTCACAGTGGAAGTCATGAGCCTTGGCGGAACAATTCATCCTTTCACACTTCTTCTTGGCCATCTCATGCTCTTGAACATGATAATATTCCAATCCAGTCTAAAAAAAAAAAATCATTTTTAATTAGAACAGATAGTGAAAAAATTCATATACTTTTTTATTTTTTATTCTGAAATATGAAACATTAAAGAGTTTTTGTTTTATTTGTATATTAGCTTTACCTGTATAGGCATGTCTCCAGGGGATTGTGGATCAAAAATTTCACAATTCTTCCCTCTCCATAATCCTGGACAACTACAAGTGTATCCATGACCATTGGGTTTGATATTACATTTTCCACCATTCAGACAAGGACGAAGAGAACAGTCGTAGCGATTATCCTTGGCACAAAGTTCACCTTCTGTCCCACTTGGACAATGACATTGGAATTTCCCATCTCCACGAACCAAACAAGCTCCACCATTTAAACAAACACCGTTGTCACAAGGTGATCCCGTCAAATTACAAAATGGACCTGTACATTAAAAATAAGATTAATATAGTTTAAAATTATTACTTATAATTTCATTTAAAAGATCAGTCTATTTAAAATCATTTGAACTAAGAATAACAAATAACAAAAAATATATATTCTAGAAAATATTATAAGATTAAAAATCTAAATTTGGTACAAACCTCGGAAACCTTCAGGGCAAATGCAGATATGCTCTGTATTCAATTTACTACTACTTCCACTACTGAGGGATCGGAGAGCAGTGATTCCTGTAGTACTGCAAATTCCACCATTTTGACAAGGACAAATATCAACTTTGTGCTCACAAAATTTCCCAGCCCATCCCGGTTTACAGTCACACCGATACGTATTCACAAGTTGTACACAAGCTTGAGTACCGATTGTGGAACAGGAATTTTCCAAACATTCATTCACATCACCCTCACATCGCTGACCCACATAACCCGGATTACAGTGACATTCAAATCCGTTTACTTTGTCAATACAAGTTCCTCCATTGTGACAACCACCATCAAAACAATCATTCACATTGATTTCTATTAAAAAAACAAACAAACAAATGAATATATTATATCACATTTAAATTTAATTAGCTTTATTTGATGGATTAAAATTATTTGAATAGAAAATCATGTAAAGATAAAATTAAAAATTAAATGTATTACCACAAAGTTTTCCCAAAGTTCCGTGAGGACATGAGCAACTGAAGGCATTCACTAAATCATGACAGACACCACCATGCATACACGGTTTTGCCGCACAGTCATCAATATCAATTTCACCTAGAAATAGCAACAAATACATGAAAGATAAGTATTTTGTAAGTACTTATAAGTATGAAGTGACAAAAACTATTGTCATCAGTCATCATAAATAAATAAATAATATTAAAGATTAAATTATAGCTTACAATTTTGGCCTTGAAATCCTGGTGGACACTGACAAGAATATGATCCAATAAAATCAAAACAGGTTGCCCCATTTTGACAAGGCTGAGAATCACATTCATTCTTTTCATCTACAAAGAATAAATTTCCCATTTATTAGATTTCAACTCGTAATATATATTATATAAATACATTTCATAATATATTTGTTAGATATTTTTATCAATTTTCTAATTTATGATAAAAATATAAAAAGAAAATAAATATTTACTTTGACAATAAGATCCAGTGAACCCTTCTCTACACTTGCAAAAATGTTCTTTTCCAATGTCTACGCAGGTCCCATTGTTACACAACTTGTCAACTGGCACTCCTATAAAAAAAAGGTAATTAAAAAAAAAAATTCATTGGTCATTCTCCTTTACTTGTTGACAGATGAAACAAACAAAAACGATGACATTTTGTTTTTAATTGCTTTTCGTGTCCTTGTCTTTCCTTCCTTCCTCTTTGATCACGTTATTTTTTTTTCATTCATTCCTAATTTTGTTTTTGTTGAAACCAATGAAATGTAAAGTATAATATGTAAATAATATATAATATATTATTATAATGTATAGAGTATATTTAAATTACCTTTACGCAAAGAAGCATCAAGACAAGACACCATTTCAACATCACAAACCATTCCATTCCAACCTGGAGTACAATGACATTTGAATGTGTTGTCTCTCTGTTCACACGTCGCCCCATTTTGACAAGGGCCAGATTTACACCATTCAATCACATTCTCACAACGTTCTCCATCTAAAATAAAATACACATGATAAATTATTTGTTATTCATCCATCTATGAAAATCTTTTCCTTGTTTTGGTATCACTACATAAATTATAAACTATACAAAAAAAAACAATAGATTGAATGAACATTTCAAGTTTTCACTTACCATAACCGTATTGGCAGTGACATTTGAAACGATCTCCCAAATCAATACATGTTGAGCCATGTCGACAAGGATCTTTGTCACAGAGTGAAACTTTATATTGACAATTTGCACCAGTGTATCCAGGTTTGCAAATACATATGAATGAGTCTATAGGGGTAGAAAACAAAGTCAATGATTATATATTATGACAGTTTATGGAAAAGTATGAAATAATTCTAGGAAAAAGTTAATTAAAGACGTACTGATGCCATCAATACAAGTTCCATTATTCATACAACTGGACTCTGTACAATCTTCATCATTGGTTTCGCAGTTGGTTCCAGAAAATCCTTCAGGACAAGTACAAGTGTAGGAATTGACATAGTCATTACAACTTGCACCGTTGTAACATGGATTGGACTCACATTCATTTTCATCCGTTTCTATAATAATAATAATAATTAGATCAATTAGACATTAATATTAAATATTAAAAGATTATAGCACATAGAACGAGATTTTACTTATAAAACAAAACATCAATAATAAACCATGTAAAAATAATAATAATAATGAAAAACACTTACCACAATTAGTTCCAACAAACCCTTCGACACAAAGACATCTAAAATCAAAGAAAAACCACATTTATTTCACATTCTACTCTTAAAAAAATACTCATTTGTTACAAAATAGGAAATGTTCGAATAAAAACTTACGTATAGTTGTTGATTCCATCTAAACAAGTTCCTCCATTCAGGCAAGGGCTGATAATACAATCATCTCGATTGAATTCACAATTCCTCCCTTCATAACCTGGTGCACAGCTACAGATGTAAGAACCATTTGTATTTCTGCAAGTTCCTCCGTTTCGACAAAGGGAATTCGTCATGGAACATTCATCCAGATCAATTTCTGTAGTGAAAAAAATATCAAGAAAAAAAATGAGCACTGACTTTTCATATTATGAATATTGAATGTTCAAAACTACAGCAAAAACACACACACACACACACACACACACACACACAATATGAGAAAAGAGACAAGAAAAAAACCTACCGCATAGTCGTCCAGTATATCCCAATTCACAGTTACATGCGAAATCCAGGTAATTACTAGAAGGTGTACATGAGGCTTCATTCCGACATTTGTTGGGTGTACAAGGATCCAGTTCATTTTCACAATATTTTCCAGTCCACGGAAGACTACAGGCACACTCAAAACCTGCCACCTTGTCAATACATTTCCCACCATTTTTACATGGTTGAGTTCCCCGTTCCGTCTCAAACAGTCGACAGTCATCAATATTCCTCTCACAGTTCTTCCCCGTGTACCCCGCCGCACAAGTACAATTGTAGTCATTGAACATGTCCTTGCACGCTCCACCATGTTGACATGGATTACTGTCACACAATTTGATTTGAATTTCACATCTCTTCCCTCGATATCCTTCATTGCAGTGACAAATGAACTGATTGATCCCATCTTCACACTCTCCATGAACACAGGGTCGCTCTGCACATTCATCCACGAGGGATTGACATCGATAGCCATAAAACCCTCTTGGACAAACACATTTGTATCCTAAAAAAATAACAAAAGAAAAATTAAAAAATGAACAAATTGAATAAATTTATAACCTATACTTTCACTTCAAGCTTAAAGTACAGATACATAGAATTCTAATACAGTTTTTTTTACTACTTTTTTATTATTTATTTACCTGCAACTTGATCAATACATTCGCCATTATTATGACAAGGGTTACTTGCACACTCATCAATTTCAATCTCACAATTTTGCCCCGCATAACCTGGTGGACATTCACAAGTATAACGATTGATCCCATCGATACACTTCCCTTTGTTCTGACAGGGATTCCTGAAGCAATCATTCACATTCTCCTCACACCGAGTCCCACCAGTTCCAGCTGGACATTTGCATTCAAAACCACCCACAAGATCCACACAAATCCCCTGGTGCATACAAGGGGATGGAGTGGTCAGACATTCGTTGATTTGAGCTTGACACAACTGACCAGTGTACCCCGGAAGACAGACGCAAGTGAATCCATCTAAAACAACAAACAGAAGAAAAATATTCCATTAGTAAACTTTTCTTCTAATACTATTTAGTTTTTAATGTCTAATATGGTTTTTCCTGAAAATATAAATATAAAATATAAAATCCATTGATAAAATAAAACTAGATAGACTTACGAATTCCATCAATACACTGTCCATTATGACAGGGATTTGCAGCACAGTCATCGATATTTATTGAACAGTTCTTCCCTGTAAATACAATATAAGATATAAAAATACACGCATTAATAAATAACCAAACACCAAACCCATAAAATTTCAAAATTGGAAAAATAGCAAGTAAATAATATTATGAGTCAAGATGTGAAAAGTGACCAGACTCCGATAATAATAATAAACGACGGAGGAAGAAAAGTTCAAATCATTAAAAAAGGAGGAGCAGCACAGAGCACAGGTTGAAGAGGTGGAAAAAATAACAACAACACTTTTTTTTAATTGTTCATCTACTTGATACTTGACATTCTTTCTATTTTCTATGTCTGTGTATGTGTATTTATATGAAAATGTGCGTTTGCATGTACTTAAATATATCTTGCGTCTTGCGTGTCTTAAGACTTGAGACTTGAGCTTTGAGTGTGTGGGGACCGTAGACTCATCTAAAGCGACTACATTAATCAAATTATCTATTCTTGCATGTAAATCGATTCGCATAATAACAATAATAAATGTGAATAGTGAATATGTAGCTCTTAGAAAAACAAAAAGATAACCAAGAGAGATGCACAAGTAAATGCATAAATGATAAATAATAATATCGTAAAATGCATAAGCTTGAGCTTGAAGCATTGAGTATTGAGTATGTAGATGTTATGCATAAAAGTTGTTCGTCGTGGAATCTCCTTTACTCTTCACGTTCGTCTCGTCGTCGACTTTAACTTGGTCGTTGTTGTTATTGTCTTGCACTAACCGGCAATTGGAATGAATTTAAATTTGACTTGAACTTCATGGAGGCTTTTCTCTCTGTGCATACTAATCTTGTCTTGAAATGACAGCTAAAGAATACTACACACAAGACATAAGACCGGCTTGGCTCATAGGTAAATACACTTGAGAATAAAATAAAGAAGAATGAAAAACTATTTACTACTTGACTATTATGTAGATTTTATGCATTATTATTATTATTATTATCATGCATACTCAATACTCATACTCCAGCACAAAGCTCAAGTAATGCCAAAGTTAAGCCAAGTCAAGTCAAGAGAGCCAAAGTCAGAGTCAGGTTAAAAGCAAAGCTAATATATCTACTATCTACTATCCACAAAAGCCAAAGTTAGCTGCTATCTGTTCTCAAGTTTTTGTTCCATTCCATTTCTCGCCCATCTCTCTCTTCCTCTGTATTTTTTAACTTGTTATTCTTTTTCTTATTCTTCTCCTCCAACATCCACCGACACTCCACTCAACTCCACTCCACACTCCACACACACAGTCCATTTCTGATTATACTAAGGAGTGTATGTATGCAAATTAAAAAAGTAACTTCGTGTGTAGAGCAGCTGCTTACTCGCTCACTCACTCACTCATCACAAAACCCAAGAACACAAGAACGCAGAACTACTTCTTCTTGGTTTTATTCCTTTTCTTATTCATCTTGGTATTCTTCTCGTGCTTTTTCCCGTCTTTTTTACATGAGCAGGAACAAGAACCCCTAACCAAGAGAGCAAGCTTAAATATTAAATATATACAGCAACCCCGGCCATCTTGATCATCTCCCCTGTCCATTATACACACATTTATTATCCACTGCTTTTTATTGCTATCTGCCTCTTTGCGTATTCTTCTTCTTTAATTCCTCCTCGTCTCCTCATCTGTCTCTGACTCTTATTTGTTTGTCTTTCACTTCTCACTCCTTTCCATTTCCCATTGTCCTTATGTCTCGATTTTCCATTCTCGATCCTCAATTCTCCATCGGAGAAATATCAACAACAACAATTTCATATGTAAATAGTAAATACTACCTTCTACGCACACATACAGCTAATGTCAATAGTCAAATAAAGGAGACAAAAAAAAGCATGCAAAACATCAACCAAAACAAAAAAAAAGAGTCGTATGGAGTATGGACTATGCAACCACAAAACGTCCACAAACTACAAACTACAAACTGATCCGTGATTTGACCAACGACTCTTAGACGACTTCATAAAAATTTCCCATGTTATTATTATGTGGAGATAAAATATTGGTATTCTGTACTCTGTGATATTCTACATTCTACAATATTATTATTATTATTTTATACTGGTATCTACTATTCTATACTCTGTACTCTATACGAACAGGTCTACAAACTATACACCTTGCAACTGCTGTCCTCCACACACTCGTTATTTTTTTTATATATACGTTTTAAAAAAAATTATGACAAGGAGACACAGTGGAGAAAAGAAAAGATGATGACGATAAAGGAGAGAATTGGAAAAGAAGAATTATGACAATGAAGAAATATTTACAACGACGAAGGATGAATAGAGAATTGAGGGAGAAAAAAAGTAAACTAACCTGTATAACCCCGCCTGCACTCACACTGGTATGAATTTATCAAATTCCGACAATTTCCACCGTTTTGACAAGGATTGTTGGCACAATTGTCAATCTGGATCTCACTGCAGATACAAAAACCGATACAAATCATATTATGATATTTATTTTGTTTTATTTTTATAATAAAGAGACTGTTCATGGAACATGAAAATAAAAAAAAGTTATTTATTTATTTATTCAAGTAAGTATAATAATAATTATTTAAAACTTACCATTTTCTGCCAGTAAACCCTGGAAGACATTTACAAGTATAGCCATTCACACCGTCGATACACTTTCCATGGTTCAGACAAGGAGAGGTGAGGGTGAAGTCACTCATCGGACGTGTACAATTCATTCCATAGGGACAGAGTGAGGTTTTTGTCATTATGGCACAGTCATCTTGATTTACCTGACAGTTGTCACCAACAAAACCTGGAATCATAATAAAAAAATTCATGTTATTGTATTAACATTATAATTTTTCATTCTTAACCATTGTATTATTTTTTAATCTATAAATTCAAAACTCAAAACCGTAACTTGACTTTGTCAGGCAATACTATTGTATTGTATTGCATTTAATTTCATTGATCTCTTGTATCTTGTACATTTGACATTTTGTGAAAAAAATATCAGCGATGCAAGAATAAGTAAATAAAAAAGAGCTGTATTACACATTTCACATTATATCAGTAATCATTTTAATACTTCTCCTATTCCCAATTACCTCAAGCCGATTTGGATTACTGGAAATGGTCCAATGAGTTTCAAAGTGAAATACCATCTTTTTATTATTGTTATAAACCATTTTGATTAGATAAAAAGTAAAAAGGTAAAAAAAAAATTGAAGAAAATATTGTATAAAGAAAACCCGACGCCACAAAATGCCGAATATCTATTATCTATGGATTTTCTATTTTTATTAACCTCTACATTCTAAATTTGGTTCAAATTGGTTCATTTCCTCAAAGTTTACTTTGCACGAAAGACGAAAGCATAACATCGAGTAGATATAGATAACTAATATAATGAATCACATTATAAATTATTGTATCATGTATACTTTCGTTTCTTTGGTACGCAGTTTAAAGGATGTATAAATAAATACAGTAGATAGTAGATTGTAAAAAGTAAAAAGACATGACTTGAAACTTGAAATAGTTGTAAACAGAACAAGGTTATACTTTAATGATTAAAACGAAATAAGTTGATCTCTAACGAGAATACCATTTACGAGAATGTTTACCATTTTCCTTCTTTTAAACAACTACTTACTACTCTTCAATGTTCAACGTTCAACATGTGCGTACACCGTACACATTACACATTACGTATTACGCATACATGAAACACTTGTAAAAATATTAAACACAGATAGCTATAATGTATAATGATGAATGTTGGGCACGGAGCACTGACAAAGAGAAAGAAACCGAAAAGCCGAAAAATATATGATATTTCGTGCAGAAGCAGGAACTGAATACAATACAATAGAATGAAATAGAATAGACCAGTTTCAAATTATTATTATGATGATTCCAGTTTTTTCCAACGTTTGAGATGTATAAACTTTTTTAAAAAAAAGGGGAAAAGTAACTCGATAGGAAATAGGGTAATTATCAGGAAGGCAGGAGGTCATCAAAGGCTACACACACCAACAACAACACAATGCGTATTCAGTCTTCAGTCTACACGTTAGACATTAGACATGCAACTGCATATGTACAAACTAAAAACTACGAACAACAAACAACAGGAGCAATAATCCATCTTTCCATACAAAAGAACACAAAATCATAAATGCTCTAATAATATGTTATGTGTTATGTGGTTCTCCATTTTCCAGACTCTAGATTTTAGACTCTCGACTAAAGTACCAAATCTTTCTCCATGACATGGCTCTTCTATTTTTTAAAATTTATACTTTAGAGGTAAATATTTCTTAAGAATAATGTGTGATATAGATTTTTATACGGGGAACTTCATCATGGTCCGATTTATTATTACATTTGAGGCTTGATTTTGATTCCAAAAAAATATGTTCTACAGCATCATTAACCACTATCAAACTCTATAAAACTGTACAAAAGTTGGCTATTTTCGAAATTCAAAAGTAGGGATTTTGAGCCAATATGAACATGTCAAAAAGTCGAACTTTGAAAGCAAATTCAGAAATCTAGAACCCAGAGCTTTTGAAAATACCCACAGATATTCCAATCATCATAAAAACATACACATGCATACACATTTATATATTGTTGATACTATTTCCATGTTCCATGTCCATAGAATATTACAAAAAAAATCTATCTGTAAACTCTTATTAAGACTCGCTCCCTTGATTTAGTTCATCTCCGCCCATTTTGTTCGTCGGTCGGTCCATCTCTTTTCTCTTACTCTCTTTACTTCTGGTTCTGAGTTGTGAACATGAAAAGGCCCAAGAAATAAAATAGAGACCCTTCATCTTCTTTGGTATTATCGAGAGTAGAGAGGACCTTGAAGTCTTCAAAGGAGAAACCAAAAACCAAACAAAACCAATGCTTCTCTCTCTCTTTCTTATCCTGTAAAAACTTTAACACTGATGAAGCCAGACGAAGCACGCATATCATAAGTAGATATAAACGAAGCATACACACATGCATATGCATATGTACTTTGTGTGCATAGCGTATTATAGAAACTAGGGAGTAGAGAGAGAAGGAAGGGAACTCACACATACATTCATCATCCACCAGACTTATTGTTAATCCCTCCATCCGAATCCCAATACAATATGAAGATACCACTACATTGCATTAAATATATCTTGTACACTTTACACTGTACACTTTACAGATATGACGGAGCCAGAGGACTATAAACTGTAAAACATCCAGAATCTAGAATCTAGAATCTAGGTTCTGGATTTATACACTCCAAGACTCGTATAAGATTGGATTAAGAACCCATCATACGTGTGACTATACTCAATAAGTGTATATAGACCTTTTTTGGACAAACATATTATGATTCTTTATACTTTTAGCTCATAAAATACACCTAATCGATGCTAGTTGGAAATATTTAAAGATTTATAGAAAACTTGTTGGGTAAACTGGGCAACATGGTTCTTCATTTTATCATCAAGTTGAGCTCAAGAAATCAAGACGATGATGATGAACATGAAGAAAATACGTACATTGTACTCTAGAATGTAGAGTGCAGAGTGTAGAGCAATCAAGCCAACTACTGCCACTATATTTTTATACAGTACTACCGCGTTCCCTTATCTATATTCTATGTTTTATGTACACTTGCATATTGTTTACAGTATATTTTAGATACATGAGAATGTGTGATCTACATACTGGTTTCTTATTTACAGTCAGTTCTCCAGCCTTCCCGGTTGATGGACGGAACAAAGGAGAGATATTGAAAACCAAGGAAAATGAAAAAGACGAGGAGGAATATAAGAAGAAGAAGGAGAAAAAAAACATTTTCCATATTGAAGAGTCGAGGGTTGGAGCTGGATTTTTTTCATGAGGACTGAACACTGAACACTGAACGTGGATCTCAGCAGGAAAGCTCAAGACTCAAGGCTCAAGGGTTCACATTGTATTATATAATGCCAAGGGGACACTTGGAAAATTATGCTGTATGCTGTAAGTAAATTCCCTTTCTCTTGATTCTTGTCTCTTGTCCCATGTTCCCCAAGTACGTGACACACACAAGATGAGACGGTAGACGGTCATCCAGCATCCAGCATCCAGAATGTAGAAAACTTGGATCTCTTCTTCGTCTTCTCCTCCTCCTATTTCTACTCTCTGTATCTCTTTATATTCTTCAACTCCATTAAGTATTATGTATTAGCTGGAGCTGGACCGACTCACTCACAACTATACAGAATACAGAAATAAATAGTAAGAAGTATTCGTAAGAAGAGTCAAAACCCTTTCAAGTTTCCAGCATCTTATTTTACTATTAAATTCACTGTATATAATACAGTATATAAAAGAGTTGAGAGTTGAGCGGAGAAAGAGACAATAATGAGGACCCTCAATAAACTACCGTACAACTCACTCCCTAAAGAATTGTGATAGTCCAGTTGCAATTCAATTGCCGCAATCAACTCATCATTATATTATATTATATATTATATCATACATGTAAATTCTCCAACCATATCTTCTTTCTTTCTTTCTTTCTTTCTTCTCTTTCTCTGTGAGCGTTGACGAGTGTCGGCATCATCTTGTTTGTTCCCATTTCCATTCTCACTATACTCCATAGTTTCTTTCTTTCCCCCTCTCTCTCTCTTTCTTTCTGTGTTATTCATACACACACAGGGAACTTTTTTTAACAAGCTGAGTAAAATATGCATGAATCCTAGATTGTAGATCGTATAGTTGAATATAATGACCAATGAGAATATTTTATATAAAAGTGTGCATGGCTCACATCTCATATATTATACCGTATGAATATGAATATAATATATTGTGCACGCGGACCATGTTTCGCTCTTATCAAGGAAATCCTGCAGCTACTGCTCCTTCCTCCTGCTCCTACTTCTTGTTCACTCGTTTTCGTTTTCATTCAATTCATCGCCAAATTAATTCAAGTGGCTGCTCAATCCTCAATCCTCAATGCTCAAACTCACTCCCTTTTTTCATTCTCTCTTTCTCATTTTCCAGTGTGGAGACTGCTCGAGAGTCGAGAGTGTGTGTAGTGTGTAGTTTATGCATTATGATCAAAATCATCATCATTATCAAAATTCAACAACATGATTATCATTATCATGATGCAAAAGAGAGAGAGAGAGAGAGCCTTCTCTCTTTCTCTTTCCTCCGTCCGTCCGCCGATTATAATGAAATGAAATGAGTCGTGAACAAAAAGCGTTCCAGAACAACAATAACCATCACCAATTAGTACTTAATTTCTTAACTCATCGTCAGTCCATCAATACAATTTATGTACATGTAATCTCAGTTTACTTTTCGGCCCTCTCTTTTCTCTTTTCTCTTCCTCTCTTTATCTTTATCGCTCAACTGAAACGAGACACTGACTACACGTGAGCATATTTTTTTACCACTAACCATTATTATTACTACTACGCGATATGCGATATGAGGAGGAAAAGGGGAAAAAAATTAATTATATTATGCCTTCACAATTTACATGAATCAGGCTTAATGAAAAATGAAAAAGAATAAATAGTTTTCGTATACTTTTAATAATTTCATTCAACCCATAATACACAATAGAAAAATGGAAAAAAGAAAAAAGAAAGGTTCCGCTCGAAATAATTCCCTTGGACATCTTTTTCATGGAAAATAACTACAGACACTAGACTATAGACAAGGGCGAATGAAGAATGGAGAATGGAGTATCTTATTGAGGATGAAGAGGAATGAATACAGATAATTTTCTCCATTTTTTAAATAATTGGTGACGTGGAAGAAGGAAAAGAATTAAATGGAGAAATAAATTAAAGTCCTTTTGATTTGATTACACCACCTTAAAGCATTCCCATAAAATTACGATGGTTGAAGGTTGGATGTTGAAGGGAACGATTTAATCCTCATGAATATGGATGAATGGAATAGAATGGATTGGACTGGATATGCTTTCATTCAAAATGGGAAGAAAAAAAGAAGAAAAATTACAATAAATGGTATCTCCTCTTTTATGGAATCCTCAACTTATCTTTTTTTCTCAATCAGTAAATTTTAGGCTGTAGGTTCTAGGTTCTAGCAAGTTGCGAGTGAAAGAGCAACAAGCACATCATCATAATATGAGGAAACAGTTACACTTTCCCAGTTTCAAGAGGATCTGACATGACAGATGCTACACGTTACACACACTGTACATTTTTCTACAGTTTTCACTCTTTTGGTTGGGTTTTGTCGGAAGTAATCATTGTAACCTTTAAAATGTAAATAAGTGATACACATGCACATTCAGTTTTATGTATTTAAAGGAGAAAATTCTTTAACCTTTTGCCAATAAGTCCCTTGTAATAAATAAGTTTGAAAAGCCATTCCACTATTCAGAATGTATATTATGTACAGTATACAGTTCAGACTAAGCTACAGGAATGAGGATTGAAGGGTCTCTCATCTCTGATAACAAAAGAGATCCACAGCCAGAACCAGAGCGAGATCTGGAACTAGATCTAAACCATAATAATAATAATAATATGTATCTTTTGGTTTCTGAGTGGATTTTTTGGGGGGAAAACTAGGGAATTTGTGGTAAAATAATGTATATGAAATACAGAGCTAACCGTCGTTCCTTCATTTTCTACAGTGTAGAATGTAAGTAAATATAATGGCTTAACAACTCTCACCTATTACCAAGTACACTTGGCTGCTTTCAATACTATTGCATGTGTAGACTGTAGACCCTTTATCTTTGTATCGAATCTTGCAGACTGGTCTGAAATGGTCTGGATTAGATTGGAATAGGACGACTACACAAACACATCACATCACACACGAAACACATCCCATCGCATCTAGTTGTATTGAATAAATACCCATTGTATTGAATACTGAATCCCTTCTAAATTATTCTTCCTGCTCCATCCAATCCATATTTTTCGGGCTTCTTTTCGGAAAAATTGAAAACAGGAGTTTACAAAAGAGAAAAGAGAGAGAGAGACGGTCCCTCAAAATCATACACACACACGATCATAATATGTAATATTCTACTTGGACTACTCCAGTCTCCAGTCTTCAAATCCATTATCCATTATGAGATAGATGAAATGGATTGGATTGACACTGCTATTGAGCACCATTCACCATTCAACGCCGTAACAGACCTGGACAAACTATCGAGGGCTGAACAAAAGGTGAACCAGCGTTGAATTACCTCAGACATATTATTTATTTTCTTTCTTTACAATTTTTAAAAGACTTTGAAAGGGCTCATGACGGTGATGACTATGACCAAGACAAGTCGTCAAGACGAAATCTATTAGGATCAGTAGTTAGTAGAAATGAGGAAAGGGTTCAGATTATTATTTTTTATGCAGACTTTTACCACTATTGAGAACATATAAACAGAAAATCAATCCAAAATCCAAAGTATCCATTACTATTTACTATTTACCATTTATTCCAGGACACCTTATGTTAAAATTAGTTAAAATTTTTGAGTGGAAGGAGACTTTTCTTCATTAAAAATGCTGTCATACTCATTGCATCCAAAAAATTAATGAAGCTCAAACCATGTTCAATGTTGACCGTAGGAGCCACAAAAGATAAAACAACAATAAAATTACCTGGATACACAGGCAAAAGTTGAATTTACAAATGATCCAGTAGTAATGGAATTAATGGTTAATGGTAATAAAATAATACATGTATTACAAAAGAAGACAAACTATTGACGATGGAGAATAAACCAAACCAAAGACCAACTCATGTACATTGTACATGTACTGACTACTGACTAAAGACGGATACAGAGACAGATACGACGAGCAGTCATGTTCCATTGTGCATTCAGTGTATTAGATTGTAGATTCATGATCCATTACCCCCTAATTTAAAGCCATCCTCCAATCTTAATTGTTCGTGTTCACATTGAAGATGCAACAAGATTCAAGAAGTTGTTTTTGTTTTCTTCTTGTTCTTGTTCTTATTCTTACTCGTTCGTGTTCTTGCTTGGAACTTCTTCACTTTTCTCATCTTGTTCTTCTTCTTCTTGATTCATAAAGACCATGAGGACAATAATGATGAGAAATTCATACGCACATACTCCATTCCCCATTTAATACATCAAGTACTCCAAACCCCAAACTCAAGTCTAACCGTTGAATTCATGTAGCTAATTACGGATGACTCGTTCTCCCTTCTCTCTCTTCATTTCATATTCCATAATATGTACGTATTATCTTTACCTGTTTCAAATGATGCTCCAGAACAACTGGAACTATCCATTTCACGCAACCCCTCACACACTCATACATAATACTCAGAATATAAGAAGAGCGAGGAACACAGTAGAACAATGACTCATTTACTCTAAACTCCAAACTCCACAGCTATATAAGTATACACACATACATGTGTTTTCATGAATACTTTATTTATTCAAGACTCAAGTGAAGAAGAATAAGAAGTTAAAACTATAGTGTGTAGTGGAGCATGGAGCACTCATTGAATTTTTGGGGCACTTGGAACTCTGGACTTTTTGACTTGTCCATTGTTCCCAGCTGCACCATCACCATCATAATCTCTCTGTAACATACTTGTATTATATTTTGCTCTCCTTTTCTTCCTTCCTTCTTTATTTCTATTAGGGTTGTTATTATCGCTGTTTATTATTTACTATTTACTATAGTAGTCCTTCTCCTTCTTCTTTTCAATTTTTAAGTACCCTGACACATTACAAGTTACAAGTCCATCTTATTCAGTTTTCTTTGTTTCTCTTTTCTTCTCTATATATTATGTATTATGATATTTATGAGTGTAAATCACACCCGGTTTTAGTGAGGTAAAAATCCTACATCCAACATCCAACCCTTCCAATTCCAACAGTTTCAACCCTCATACAACTTCATAAATAGTACCCATAGATCTTAGACATACCTTGTGTAATATATAATGAGCAGGCCACCTTACCACCAACACAAAAACACACTCAAGTCCATAAAGCATGCCTGAGACGGACAGACAGTAAGTAGCTCGCTGAAACATCTTTCGTGGCACAATAACCATAATAATAATAATAATAATTAGTCCCATTATTATCAGTGTATTTTCCCTTTCTCTGAAAATCTCATAAAAAGTCTCCATGTCAAAAGAATACACAAAGAATGCAAACATGTTCATTCTGAATAAGTTCCAAGTTCATTGTGTGAATTTTGTCAATTTCCCTCTCAACTCCGGACTAGACATGAGATGAATCTGTACAAAATTAATTATTGAATACTTGGAATGACGAGAAAATGCGAGGAGTTTGAATTTTGAATGGAAATGAATTCACAGTGGAAAACTGTTACGACTTACGACCGAAGATAGAAAAGAAGGGAAGTATTACAAATGTACTTGCACATTGCACATCTTATACAAAGAGTTAAGTTTGCATTTTCCATTTATGTCCATCTGTACACAATACACAGGATTTTGTACGCTTGTGAAAATGGACCCATTAGAGTTTAGAGTGAATAACGCCATGTTCCATGACTCTGAATCTGAGCCTGAACGATTTACATGTATTCGTATACAGCATGGTTATTAGTTATTAGTTATTTTGTAGCTAGACATAGACATTGCTCATCTGCTTAGTCAAATTACGATTATGATGCATACTTTCTTTCTTTCTTTCTTATTTAACATTCAACTGATTTGAATGAAATGGTAAAGGAATGTTATTTATCACTGTGTAGTGCACGTGAGCAGTTTGTATCAGCGGAATACATAATAATAATGATGCAGATGAAGAAGAACTCATGGTGAGAGATTTCTTGTAGTTCATTCATTCAGAATCCATCCAGAGAATAAGAGCCACACACTGTACAATCCACAGTTATGCATTATATTTTTATATAATACATTCATATCATTCTCTTCTTTCTTACGAATTCTTACTCAGTGCGCGGATAATATACATAATACATAATACATACACTGTAGTTTTGAGTACAGAGTAAATCACAGAATAGACTTGTGTAAGGTTGTATGCTAAATACAAAACAGATGGAAATTATTCAACCCTCTTTCACCATTTTACATTTTACACATTTAACATATTTGAAATCTAAATTCTGAGTATTCTAAATTCTACCCCATAATCAAATGTCAAATGTACATGACCACTTTTTATTGTATGATGGCAAATAAAATTTATTTCTTGAAATCTCCTCCTTTAAAAAAGTTGAGGAATTTCAACAGAGCTGCATTATTATTATTATTATTATTATTATAGATGGATAATGACAAATATAAAATATAGAGAATTTGTTATGTGATTTGAATTTTCTACTCGATTCTTTATTGTTGTTGTACTTATGTAAAAATACACATAGAGCGAGTTGGAATTTTTAGACTTTCTGATTAGAGACGGACTACAAACTACAAACTATAGACTCTGGACGGGAAAAGAATGGCGGAGATTTATTGTTTTCTCTATACTCCTGACGCTGATGAAAAAGGGTGGATTTGGACTGGGCTGTGATGTGCACTGGAAGTCGATGATGAGGTCGGGTAAGAAATGGAGAAAGAAGATACACTGAGTAATGAAATAGAAAAGTCACTAGTCAATGATGGAATGATACAACACGACGAGTTAAAGGTTGTGAGGAATTATCCATGCTCCACGATTTCACCGAATGATGGTCCACGGTACATTTCAAAATTTCCAACATTACTGAACACTACGCATGTTCCGTATTGCATACAGTTATGAGCTATAAGTTGTAAGATGTAAGAAAGTAACCGTTTGTCATTCACATTTAGTTGGAGTTAAAAGTCAAAGTCAAATTCAGAGTCAGAGTCAGAGTTGAAGATGGAAGATTGATGATTGATTGAGACAAAGAGGAAAGTTGTTGTAACGATAGGGATCCAAACCTGTCATTTCCCTCTAAACATGTGCTCACCACAGTTTACAGACTTGAGAGCACAGGAACAGAAACAGACTCTAGACTCTAAACTCAAAACTGACTGACCCACCCAAATCTTTTGCCACACAATCTTTTCTTTTCCTCTTCACTTATTCTTCTTCTGTGGGACGACATCAAGTTCAAGATGCCACCACGATTAATCATAGCCAAAGTACTTGTACATTCTCTATAATAAACTCCAAACTCCAGCTAAGCCAACTCAGTATCTTTATCTAATTAGCATTTAATACTATCCACAGTCTGTCCATTTAATATTTAGTGGCATCAATAATAATCAAGATAAAATTACTACGTACCGTATACCGTTTATCTGTATTATTATTATTATACTGAATTTGTAAAATGTAAAATGTAATACCGTTCCCAGTTGCCATCCACTTTACAATAATATAATAATCACCATCCTATTATTTGTCACGTTGTAAAGTTCCGAGTGTAAAAACCTACAATCATATTACACACCATACAGTATGCAGTTTGTAGATTATAGATTGCAGGTAGATACACTACACAATAATAAAAAGGACCAAGAAGAATACACAAAGGTGTTTGAGGTTGCAACCTCAAACAACTTCAGACTTGAGAGTTGAGAGTGAATACTCTGCTCAATTTATTTACTGCTGACGAATTAGGAATGACGATGAGTGACAGAAAGTCAAAAGTACAGCAACAATTATTATTTTATGACATTTTTATTCCCACCGAACGTTCCGTATGATCCAAAATCTAAATAATCCACCTCTCAATTCAATCCAATCCAATCCAATCCAATAGAAAGAATCCATACGCTCTACTCTATACTCTATTAGGTATACGAGGTACTTGACAACCTAAAATATATCTACTATATCTACATATATGTTTAAGATGGAGCAGGACAAGGCTATCAAAATCTCTTACTCTACTATTATTTTACTATGAAAAAAGGTGATTTAAAACTTGGACTTGGACATTTTATGATCTTGACCAACCATTAATTTTTCGCAACCCCGTTCATTTCAACAGCTCTAAATATTATTTTTTTTATTATTATCATCACCCTTCGTACTGTTTTACAATGGTTGATCTAGAACATGTAGAATGTAGAATCTAGACGTAGTTGATAGTTGATAGTTAGTATTGGTATTTTATTAGAGTTCTGGTTGACTGTTGACTATTGACTGCTTTAAATTTTTTAATAACCTTTTACTCGCTCTCGACAATGGATAATAAACACACACACAATTATAAGCCTATCGAGGTACGTATAGGTGTATGCTTATAGTATTGTATTGATTCATGTGCAAACTGGTCGATGCGGTTACAATCAGTGATAAAAATCTTGCACCAAAATCCTACAGCTACATAATGGCCAATGGACATATATCATAATATTTAAATCAGATCTGTAATCTGTAACATTCCCTCATCACTAATAACTAATAACTATACAATACATACTTTATAGTCTAGTTTTGCAAAAAAAACAAGGAACAATAAGTACACTGACATTTTTATTGGATCCACTACGTATAGTATTTACTATTTATCCTTTTCTCTGATAAATGAAGGTAGTGTAAGTGTACAGTGTACAGTTGAATTTATATTAAACTTTTATGCATCTAGAATGATTTCCTACTTGAAATTTTGTTGTGTTTTGTAGAGGATGTGAAATGTGAAGACAAGAGTGAGTAAAATGTATGATGTAGTATGCAGTAAATCGTTTTTCTGCTATTAAATAATTACGTAAAACTAACAACATGCGTGTATGTATGTATGTATGTACGTGTATTTACGAGTTTTATACGTAAGAGTTCATTTTAAGAGTTTTTTCGTCTCCTCCATGACTTTGCTTGTCTCATGTCTCGTATACATTGTACATATCTTATGTATACAGTATACATAATAGAACACCAAACACCAAAGAGAGAACAGGTAGTGTTGGAAAAGTTACGTGTGATTTGGACTCTTTAAGATTTGTCCTCATCGTCAACACATGTGAGTGTGTGTTTTTGTTTGTTTGTCGAGGTATAATACTTGGATTGTAAAATCCCTGTCCTGTGTAAAAAAAAATTAGAGAGGAAGAGGAATAGTGGAAAACTTGAAAAAGGCGTCTCACGCACCATTGCAAAATCGTCAAAGTCAAAATCAAAAAGGAAGTTCTTGTACAATGTACATACTGCATACTACATACATGAACATACTACCATATACTCTATACACATAATAATAATCAGACGTGAATTCCAAGAGACATGAAAGCACCAGTCACCAGCTTCAGAAGACGAAAAAGAAGAAGAGCAAGAAAGTAAAAAAAACCTACCTTTTCCATAAACACCAATTTAACTACTGCACCTTGACATTACATGTACAATGTAATATGTACATATTATCCACCCTTTTCATTTTTATAGAAAAACAAGTATGTTTGAGAAATGGTTGAAACAAAGGACAACAAAGGAGGAAGGAATGTTCTGCACACCAGATGGATAAGCACCAAGTGATCATCACATGTGTAGTATGTATCATGTATATTTTATCCACCATGATAATTCACCTGCGAGAGTCAGTAAGTACACACTACACACTTTTGGATTTTATTATAGATTTCATTCCATTTGCTCAAAGCTCTGGGTTTGGGTTTCTTCAGAATTCTTCAGACTCTTTACTATATTTACTATTTACTTGACAACATTTAGAATTTACACAGTCCAAACTCCAAACTGAAGAAATAATACCAAACCAAAGGCTGCCTTTCTTTCTTTTCTTTTTTTGCTCCAAATGCAAAATCAACTGCCAAATCTTGAGCCTAGCGTCTAGAGTCCTCAGAACTGAGAACCAGAACCCCAGAACCATGTAATGATTGTAATTGTATCATAAAATCCATACAAGATTCAAGACAAACAAAAAACAAAACCATTCCACTTGTTTCAATCGAGATTCCTTCAGAGTCCTGCTGGGAAAAAGGGATAGAAAATGAAAATACTGTTTTCCGGTAACTTTCTTCTCATCAGATCAAATTCAAACTTTCAGTCAGCACATAATAATATTTAATATTATTATGTACAGATAAACAATACTTTTCTTTGTATTTTTTTCTACCTTTTTCGATTGATGAATCCTATAATTTTATGCTCATTTTATATTTTCATGATTTTATAGATCTGCATATTTCAATGTTGAATGCTCAATGTTTAAAAGACATGAAAAAATGGCATTGTCTAATTTGCAATGACATGATGCATATGTACATCTTGCACATGAATAAAGATAATCATTGGAATTTTTATGAGGAGAATCATCTCTTTGCACATTCAGTTTTTGGAAAGAATAAAATGATGTCTTCTGTCTCATGTCATATAAAATATTATGTAGTATTTTGCACAGTTTGAACAAGAGACAATATGAGGAACATGTAGAATCCGGAATGTAAACTTGAGAATTATAAAAACACAAAACAGAAGACAGAAGGGGACGTCATGATGAGAGTTTCAGGTGAACGGCCACAAAACAGAGTTAAAATAGCCAGAAAAACGATATGACACGGCACAGATAAAATATGCATGACTTTCATCATTTCCCATTTCACATATCACATGTGCCATGGCAAATGCTCTGAAACCTTTGGCTTTGCTCAAAACTCAAGACTCGGGATATTTTCTTTCTGCGGGTCTAATATCAACTCTAAACTCTAAATAAACTACAAATCCCCTGCACCGAAACCATCGTCATGTTCATGATCATGATCATCTTAGAAAAAAAATTTCTGTCTATTCTCTCTCATCACTAAACTTGACTTGCCTTAGCTTTTAGCTTATTTTTATGTCAACAGAAAATGCGACAAAAGAGACAAAACAAACGAGGAAACCTGCTTAAAATTACCATACACTTGTGTTTATCATCATCTTTGATATTTTTATTTGTACATGATTTGTACATCTTGTTTTATCTCCCTCGTTCCTTCCTCGTCCGTAAAGATTGTCCATTTATTTTGTTTGTCTCATTATCATCACCATCAACCATCAGATACGCATAAAAATGATATGATTATTGTATAATAATGTTCTGGAAGACGGAGGATAAAATAAGAAAATGAGATAAAGGTAAAAAAGATTGGAGATTGTAGATTTTAGATGGGGGATGAGACGGTACAAACGTGCCACTTGATGCGTTTATTTTATCATCGTCGTGTTGAATGAAAAGACAAGACAAGACGTGTCATCGTCTCAATCATATAATATTAAAAATGTAAAATATATAGTATACAGTACATATTATGCACACTCAAACACCAAATACCAAATAACCATCTATTTATTTATTACATATGCATGAACAGAATTCAGGTTGAGACAAAAAAATATATATATTTTTTTTCTTTTCCTCGATCTTTCTCTTTCCCCCAAAGTAAACACACAATATAATATAATATATATAATATTGTTCATATCATGTTTAGTTTCTTCTCTCTCTCTCTCTCTCTCTCTCTTTCGACGATCTATGTACGAGTTCCGTGTTCAAGCATCAAAACTTGAGTTGAAGAAGAAGAACCACCCCTCAAGAAAACTAGAAAATCTTTACCACCCTCACTACACGAAACACACACACACAAATACAAATACACACACGAACTGCTGCTCCCACTTTCCTCTTGAATGGATGCATAAAGTCATGTACTTTTTCGGAATTTTTATATTCAGTTGTAGACCAAAAATCAAAAATATTTAAAGGTCCATCTAAAACATCTACATAAGAATATGAGAATTTCGGAGTTTTCCTCGGTATTTCATTCACATGTGTCTCAAAAGTAGAAACCTCCAGACTCCACACTCGACACTCCAAGCTGAAGCATTCAGCTTAAAACTGGAAAAGTAAACATTTTTCTTCGGAATAATGCTAATGTTGATGTTGAGAACGAGTACGAGTACGAGGATGAAAAACTCAAATTGAATTGGAATTTGAATTTGAATTCAAATACAAACTCTCAAACATAAAATGCATTACTACAAATCACATATTTATCCGTATATTTTTAATGCTATAAAACCAACATGCATGTCACGCCCAGGCATTACACCACCACCACCATCAAACAACAAACATCTTATCTCATTTTCTTCTACTTCTTTTTAGAGCTTGAATCTTGAATCTTGAACAACAACAATAACAGCAGCAGCAAGCAGCAGTAACAACAAAACCAAGAGATGAAAAAAGTCCAAACTCTTCAAGATTGTGCGGATTATAATATTTTCCTACAGACATTACGTTTCAGATAAAACATATACAGAATGTATAGTACAAAGTGAATAGAAGAAGAGAGAAGAGTCCTCTTGTACAAATATATAAATATAAATATAAAATGTACGTGCCCTGAACAAGGCTAACATGCCTTTCCTCCTTTTTTCGATCCCTACCCTCCTTCTTCAAATAATAATAATGGTAATGGTACTAGTACAAATAACAAATAATGTACGATTAATCTCATGGTATAAAGTGACCCAATGCTCCATGCTCCATCTTGTTTTTTATGCACAGGAAACTCTCTGTACTGTGTAATATGTATAGTGTATAATATGCAGATATAAAGGGAACGGGATAAAAAAACGACAAGAGACTTGGACAATTTTCATGGAGACAAACATGTTTGACTAAAAAAATGACCATCTTGTACAATACGTAGAAAATACAGTCTACAGTACACAATTGTCATGTTCCTCTTGTTTGTAATCTTTATTACATATATTACCAAGTGTTGGAATGTCCTCACTCACTCCGATCCTCCGTCCTCATTTAATAGTACAAGTTAAATTCAGAGTCAAGTGTATCCATGTAAAATGTACAGTGTATAATGTTCCGCCTGCCTGCCTGGTCTGATCGGATTTTAAAGTAGAATTTATTTATTTAGAGAACGAAAAAATTTGTCAGTATGTGACAAAATGGTCATGGCACGTCCAAGATCAAGATCAACAAGTGTGAGTCTGTAGTCTGTATTATACAGATATAAGAATATATGACATTCTCCGACAGTCAAGTCAAATGGAGAGTGAAGAAAAAGTCAACGCCATAAATATCAATGTAACTACTTTGTACATACTTGAAGATTGAAGATCACCACAGAAGAAAAAATACAACTATCAACTATACATTTACATTTTCCATGTAAAGTAAAAGTAAATGGTTCACCGTTCACCGAACTAAATAAATCCCATTACAGCAAAGTCCTAAGTCGTAAATTTTCACGTACTCGTATTTGTATTTTGTATTTTCCTATATCTGCATCTGTACATAGATTCACTTTCTTATCACACATCAGATATTAGACATTATCCCGTTTACGTTTAACATTGGTTTGGTTGGCATTTAATTTGAGTCTTTTTCACGGATCTTAAGACTTGAGACTTTTCTTATTCATTCCTCCTCCTCATTCAGCACTACTACTCTCATCTTTAATCTTTAATGGAACAACAAGATGAATTTTCATACTGCTGTACAGTGTATTTCAAATCAGGAATGAATATAGAGTATGGTAAGAAGAAGGGGGTAAAGACTGAAAGAGTGAAGATTGAAAAGAGTCAACTGAGTTTAAAACAAAATCCTTGTCGAATTGCTTTTCGTTACACTAGATATACATCACACATGCGTATAAGAGTGCATAGTGCATATGTATGTATCAAGAATGGAAAAAACCGTCGTCACAAATGTACTTATCACATGAGCAGGAGCAACAAGAAAATAAAAAATACAAATTTAAGTGTTCTACCTGCTGGAAAATCCAAATCGAAATCCCCATTAAATTTAAATAAACTGTCGTACTGAATACTGCATCACATCAAATATGTATGATATATGCATTATACATACTTTCACCATCATCTAAATCTGAAATAAGGCTTATTGTTGAAGGATCTACCACTCACAATGCACAATGTACAAGCTAAGAGCTTATGATGACTTCACATGTACCAAAGTTCGAATGTCAAGTTCAAAAAATCGGACCAGTACAAAATAATAATAGAAACATGTAGCTTTTTTATAGTATAAAGCTCATCTACATTACTGTATTTACTACTGCTTTATTCATAATATTCTGTGACTTGCGACAGCTCATGCCTCATGCATCATACAAGACATATTGTTTCTACTCTTTCTTATTTGACAATTTAAGTTTTCCCCTTATCTTGAGCTCTGTCCTTTCTATCTCTCTCTCTCTCTCTCTTGTTCTTATTATTAATCTGGTTTCTTTGCTCTAATGCTGCATGAACATGAACTTGTATATTATTATAGTTCAGAGTTAGGGGTCAACTAGTGCTCCTGACCCGAATTCTGTGCACACAGAGAACACTGTGCATGTACTTATGTATATGAAGAATAAATAAAAAGAAGTCAAATATGGAAGATGGAAGAGACTCAGGATCCAACCGAGACAAAAATAGTCATCATAATAATTTTAAGTATAAAGAAAAGGTTGTTTCGACATAAATATGCATTCTTTCTGTACTCTGTACTTTTTAAACGGGTACGTTCTCTTAATTTCAATAAACGAGCGGATAATTCACGAGTTGTTCTGATTCAATCTAATCCAGTCCAATGATATGGTAATGTACACTAATACTGTACACTAAAACTGTGTATAAAACATTCAAAAGTCACAAGAAAAGGAAGAACAAGGAGAAGATGAGTATAACAAAAGAGCTCTAATAATAATAATAATATTTGTGTCTTGTCCACACTCTGCAGTGTACAGTGTACACGGCTTGTTTTACGAACTACAAACTACGAACAGAAGAAGGAGAAAAAAATCACTAATCACGATCGGTGCATTACGTAAAGGTAGACGTAAATTTTGAGACACGAAAAAAACATGGAGGCGAAAGTCAAAGGATCCATACTTTTGTTATTCCTTGTGTTCTGTTGTGCAGTTGTGGTGGACTATTTAAACGTTTACCACATTACATTACATTTTCATCCTCCTCGCTCATCACTTCTCATATACCTACCTCGTGTATCGTGAATCTATGTGTATGTACTTGTTCCATGTTCCTTCTTTTACTATTTAATATTTTGCTCTTTCCTTCATTTCTTTCACTGTCCATAAAATAAAGTAAAATAAAAGAGACGACTCATTGTCTTTCTCTTCATAATTCCCCGTTTCGTTTTTATGCATGTACTTTGTACTTTGAGCTTTATGCTGTCGTTAATAAAAGCCTTTTATTCTCTTTTTCATGTTTCATATCCTGTCCTGTTTAACTCAACTTGAATGTTTGTATTATGATATTATGCATTATACATTATATGTTATATGTAGTTGATAGTTTGGTTGTTGTTTGTGGTATTTGGTATTTCTTGTAGAGATTTGGTTGTGCATACTTTTTTGTTTCTGTTTTTTTTCCTATTCAGCAGTCGAAATTCCAAGGAAATTTTCTCATTCTCATTCTCTTTCAATCATCGCTCATCCCACATCCCTTGTTTGTTAGTCAAAATAGGACAAATATCAAATACCAACTTGATGGGATTTCGTACTCACGAATCTAACATTTAGTATTTAGTACTGTTTAAACAATCAAATGAATGAGTTTGATCTTCTTTTTTTAAGGTATTGTACTCCATTTTTTATATCATGTGAACTACATTTGTTGAAAAATAACCGTCTTTTTATGGTGTAACAAGTATTTTTGTGGATACTCCATGTTCATTTTCATGTTCCATACTCTTCACTCCATATACTCTTTGGTCTATGAACAATGAGAAAATGTCGAGACTCAAGACTCAAGGCTCGAGACAAATAAAGAAGAAAAATAATAAAAGATGCAATTCGTCTTGTACAGAATACAGAAGAAAAGAAAGACACCATGCTGGACAGGGAGTGAAAATGAAGGCACACACAAGAATAATTTTTGAGGGTGGCACACACACAAACTGAAACAGACACACATTTAAAATCCGTACATAAAAATAAGGAATAATGTAATAAACCACGGGAAAATCGACCATACTCAAGATTCAAGACTCAAGATTCTGGCCTCTAAATTCAAGACCTCCAAAATGAATCAAGTGATGTCCAGGGAAACCCTGGTATTAAATTTAGTTTCTTTATTCTGTTCCACACAGGACACAACCGTTGTAACAAAGGGAGAAAAATATCTGGGAAAATTCTCAAGCCGAATCCAAAATCCAAATCCAATTCAAACTAAGATACATTATACATAAGTACATAAGGCACAAAGAGTAGATATTAGGTAGTGTGTAATATGGAGGGAACGATAAAATTTTAAGAAAGGATGGATGGAACTCAACTGATGGGAAAAAGGCATTTATCCACTTCTCCAGAGTCCAGAGTCAGAAGGAAACTCACTTTTATTTTCTATTTACTATTTACAGATAGATAAGTTATTACACTTTACACGTATGAAAAAGGTCCTCTTTCTTTCCTCTCTCTCAGACTTCATACTACATACTGCATACTCAAACTTTCTTGAATCTGGTGTCCCTATTTCTTCCTTTTCTACGTCATCCTCTTCTTCTTCTTTCATAATATTATCAATGTTTCGTACCCAAAAGTAGTCACATGTTTACTTTAAAAACTTGTCGTAATATCCTCACAACTTGAATATTGGTCAAACACCAAACATCAAAAAATGTGTACAACTTATAAATTCTAGCCTACTTGGAACGACAATATGTTTTATAATATGTCTGCTAACTACCAACTCAAAGTTGAATGAATGGAGAGTCGAGAGTCGGATACAGAGAGATCTCCATGGAATGTCCTGAGATCCGACCGAGACACGACAAGATAGATATATATTTTTCATTTCACTTCATCGGGGAATCAAAAAAGAAGAAGAAGACGAAGGGAGGAATGCCTTGTCATTTACACGTATTCCACTACTGGGAAAATTCAGTACTTTACTCTCCAGTCTCCAGTCAAAGTCCAAGTCAAACATTCAATACCAAATATTCATCTTGTGATAAGCATAACTCTCATTTTTGTGAACCATCAAAAATCATAAGGTAAAAAAAAACGAGTTAGACTGGCGTGATAGATAGAGCTGAGATTCAAAATTCAAACTGTTTGAATTCTACATTGAATTCATAAAACCAACAGTAAACCAAACGACAAACGGCTGGAGACTCAAGTTGAAGAAGAGGAAGAAGAAGAAAGCCTCAAGAAAAATTCACATTTGCCCATTTGGGAAGAATAGTCATTCAACGTGATATTATGTAAGTATGTCTACAGATATGTTCTATGTGTAAATGTATGATGCACTTGTGCACTTGACATACCAACTTCTGTTCAGTTCTGTCTCTACAATATACTTTCATCTTCATCTTCATCTTGAGGTTCATCTTCTGCATACACAGCACACAGACAAGTCATTTATATGCCCACACAGTTACACAAGTACTATCTACTCTTTTTCTTTCTTTTTTCTTGCTCTTTCTCCTCCTGTAACTTGAACAAGATACTCCAAGCTACTTCTCATCGTACACGGAACAATACTTGAGTCAAGAACCAATTCATCATCGTCATATCCATCTCACATCTCCTTTACAAGAAAGTGCCACTAGTCTGGAGTCTGGAGTTTGGAGTGGAGAAATTCTTTTGTCTTTGTCCTACCATCAACATAATCTTATGCAATAATAAAGTATTATTCATTATTCTAGATTCTAGATTCTCAGAAACTATCACATATTATGTATTTTCTTTTTTTATTCTTATATTAAATGTCAATGGTCTCAGGTCTTAGGATCAGATGTCCGAGTAAACATTAAAAATTGAAAATTTACCCCTGGCACATACTCTCTTGAATTTGCTACCCTCGTTAATAACTCCACAATCTAAACTCTAAACTTTGAATGAAATCGAAAGGCATGTATATTTTTTTGTACTTGTACTTTATTTCTTGTAGATGAAAAAGAAGAAGATTCTCTTCTCCCTGTAGTTTTTGTTTTTGGTGAAGATAGTTAGCAGAAGCCACACTGCTACTATTCTGTACTCTGTATTTCATTTGTACATGCAACATACCATCAAAAATCACCACAAAATGTACAGGCAAGAATCGAGAATCTCTTCAAGGCTGAAGCCATCATCATCTTTTTTCCTCTGTGCACATTGAAACAAACACACATGTGATAAGTACGACGACGTACTTCATCCTAATACTACTACTACTGCGAGAATTACGAATGGACCACATTTTCCTTTGGTTTGGTTTCCTTTGCTTCATATTGTATTTTCTCCTACAAGAAGAATGAGCCAAACACCATACACACAGTCAAAACTCATTGCTCATTGCTTTCAACTTTCAAGTCGCACTCATCTTGGTCGTCGCTTTGTGGTTTGTGAGTAAAATACATTAGCAGTACAAACAGAGAGGAACGCCGGACGGATGGACGGTCGAACGATAAAAGAAAGAAAGAAAGAAGAGAGGTAGAAAAAAAAAACAAAAATAAAAAGAACATGTACACTTGCTTCTTACTTCTTACTTTGTACATTGTGCTGTAAGCAAACTTTGTGACTCTTCTTCTTCCTCTCTACTACTTTTTCTATCTCTTTAAAGAATGGCACCATCATCCCACATTTCTTGATTCATTTCCACTTTGTGCCTATACACTACATATATATAATATATCATGTATTATGTATTAGGTCTTTTGGATGTTGGATATGAATAGGAAGATAAAGGAGTGAACCAAATGTATCATCATAGGTGCATCTCTACATTTTTACAAACATATTATACAATATATTTAGTCTGTTTTCCCTATGTAAATACAGCAGAAGAAGATAGAAGATAGACGATGCAGCACATATCGAAAATAATGTGAGAATATGTCTGCCCAGTTTGAAGTTTGAAGACGATTTCTCATAAGCTACCCACAACACACTGAACACAACTGTACACAAGTGTATGAAAAATACACGTCATGCCAAGCATTTTAGTTTAAATATGGGCAGCAACAAGTGAATTCTACATGCACATTAAAGACTCCACAACACAGTCTACATGTGTGTATTACATATTACATATATTACTTACATAATATTACACAAGCCGAGTGCAGTATACTCTTTACACTAATGAAAGGAACAATGTGTATGAGGACGCATGCTGTTGCTTCAGCTGAGGGTGAAAGAGAGCCAAACCCTGAGTCCGGCTGACTTGCGGCTCTCTTAGAAGTTAGAAGTCATCTCTCTTTCTCTTCTCCTCTCTAACACTTTACACTGTGTTCTATCCAAACTCCAAACTTTTTAAAACAATGTGCTCTATACTCTTTACTGTTTTTCCATTCTTTTACCACATGAGACAACAGTAGACGTTTCGTACACATACATACACATCAGTGGAATAGACGACAAAAACCAAGAAGGAGACAACTACGAGAAGGATGAAAAAGAAGAAGCAAATGAAAAATCTGTATGAAGACAGAGACAGCCGATTTTTTTTGTCTCTCTCGTATAGTCACCGTTTTCCCTTTGAAATTTTGTCTAAGTGCAATATGCAATCCATCTATAATATAAAATATAAAGTATAAAGGGTACCTACTGTAGATATCTAAAATCTGTGTATAATATTATATAGGATAATAAAGGAGAAGGATTCGGAGATTCTTTGTCTTTAGCATTCTATTGGATTTGGATAATTTACAATGTCTCTCTTGGCGCACTATCATCATTCATCATCATTCAGCCTTCAGTCTATAACCATACATTTTTTTACAACCATCTATTCTTCGTAATCTATAACTACGTTTACAGTTTATACTTTATACCTAATACTTACAACATTCTGCACTTGTATGTATATCGCATATCACACCTGGGTGAATATTGAACGATACTTTTGATTCCATTCCATTCAATGTTTTTATCTTATTATGTAAGATAAGTAACAAGAAACAAGAGAAATACATCATCAGCTCATTTTCTTACAACTGATAATCATTTATAATTTATAATCTTTATGATATGATACTGAATATGGAATGTGGAACTTATTATTATGATATGATATGATGGAGACTTTGACATCAAGTTACGATTTTGTATTTGTGATATGAACTCTGATGCTCTAAAATCTAGTAATTAAATAATAATAGGGTGAAATACTTACCAGGCATACAAAGGCAGCGATATCCACCACGTTCATCCAAACACGTGCCCTCATGTAAGCAAGGATTTGAAAGACACTCGTTCTCATCAACTGTAAATAATATGAAAATAGCATCATTATTATTATTGTTCTAAAATCTTTAAATTTAATATATGTAAAAGTCTGGAAGAGTATAATATAAAAATATAGGTAATATTATACAGAATACAATTCTTTTTTAAAAAAATGGTTCAAAGAGTAAAAAGAGTCATAAAAATTATTATTATTATTATCATTCCGTCTCAGACTCTATAGTATTGAGAAGCGAAGTGTATAAGACGACAGATGTATACTATAATAATGTAGATGGATTCTTCTGTATAAAAAAAATTCAATACAATATTTTACACAGTAATAAAATAAAATATAGAATCTATATGACTGCGTTGGTCACGACCAGTTGGCAATAAAAATAAATTTATCATCTATCTATCTAGATGTTCCATAATACCTAGATGTACTTTGCATGCATGGGTATTAGATACACATGTGTAAGCTTTTACAGCATACAAAATACAATAGAGATAGTTTCATAAATGATTAAGCTGTAAAATATCATATCCTTAGACACATTTACATTTATGCATTTTTCTCAAGTCTCAAGTTTAAGGATATGATCAGTATAGAGGTGAAAAAATTTAAATAACTTTTCGTTCACAGGTTAACAATCTCTCTCTCTCTCTGTCCATTGTGAATTATGTAGAATGAAAATTATACCTGTATAATAGTACATGAAATATCTATTCAATAATAGACGGATCGTAATAATAATAATAATAATGTTTTCAATAATGACAATATCCTAATTCAAACCACTTCACACACTATCTACTATCCCTTTACTCTTTACACTACATTATATTATATTACACATTTTACTCACCTTCACATCTCGCTCCAGTGAAGCCAGCCATGCATTTACACTTGTAAGATCCTGTACAAAAAAAGAAGAAAACACATATAATATACATGCATGAAGATACATCATCATCATGTATTATTTTTTTGCATATTATATTTCCAAATGATGATATACTCCAAAGGAAAAGGGAGAGAATATTATATTTAGATAAACGTAAAATTATACTACTTGAGTGTATAATATTATGTAATTAATGAATAGCGAAAGATGAGAAGGGAAAAGGATGAGTACACTAGCAATGGTAGGTAATCACGGTAAAAAAAACGAGTAACATACCTGGCGTATTCACACATATCCCATTGTGTTCACACGGTGATTTTCCGTCCAAATTTACTGTACAAATTTAAAATTTATGTTTAGACATCGTAATTCATAACCAGCAGAAATGAAAGAATGACCATATCATGGCATGAAAATATTATATTATGTGTATAGTGTAAATAGTACATAGTATATTTATTTTGTATATTTTTGGGTAATATTATTTTAGTGGAGAAAATATTGTGCATAAAAAAGAACACAAGTTTCTTATTTCTTATGCAGCAACAGTTCAGTAACATCATAATAATATATTTTTGTAAAAACTTTTGTTTGAAGAAAATTAAAATTAAACAAAAAGACTGCTGTATTTACCTTCAGCACATTCGTCCACATCCACTTTACTGTAATAAAAATAAGAAATAATAAAAACTTATGATCACATATTAGCTAACTTGACGTTTTACTCAAACATTCGTTTTTAACGATTTAATGATGAATGATGAATACATATATGAAATAAAACTAATAATGTTGTAATTTTTTATTGTTTAATAACTTGCATATATAACGCAACTATGGAAAAAAAATAAAAATTCTTTCATACCAGTCGGGATTTGTAAATCCCGGAGGACAGGAACAAACGTAAGAGCCATCAATTGGACTTGTCTCACAAATGGCACCCTCATGACAGGGATTTGATGTACAAGCATCGTTCAAATGACACAAAAGTCCAGTTTTACCAGGTGGGCATTGACAAAAGAAGGAACCAACTCGATCATGACAAGTTGCACCATTGAGACAAGGTGATGAAACAATGTAGTCATCTCCAGAATTTGAGCAATTGTCACCTATAAACATTATCAATAAATAAGCATGAAAATATTGATGCTATTTTATGCAATGTATTCTAAAATACACGAATTTTATAACTATATACTATAATGATATCAAAATCTTACCACGTGGACATCCGATATTAACTTTGACAGCACAATCATCAAAATTGGTTTGACAATTTGCACCAGTCCATCCATTGACACAAATACAGTTATATCCTCCAAAAGTGTTTGTACAAGTACCACCATTTTTACAGACATTGGGACGGATTGAGCATTCATCCACATCCTTTTTGATAGAATTACAATGATAAATGATAAAAATGCTTATTATATTTTTTAAATTAATTCAAAATGAAATTTTTTAGCAAGACTATTCAGTATTATTTTTTTTCAAAAAAGAAAATGTGATTAAACTGAAAATAAACTTACAATTTGACAGTAGGTGCCCGTAAACCCTTCTCTACATCTGCAAGTATACGATCCTGGTAAAAGATATAATATTAATTAAAATTATTATATTAGTGAGAAAAAACATCCAAAAAAGTTAGAATAAAACGGGAAAACTCCAAAAAAATCCAAAAACAATTTAAATTTTTGAATCTTGTACCTATTCCATCAACACATGTTGCACCATTTTCACAATGGTTTTTGTCACAGTCATCGTGATTTTCCTACAAAATTTAACAAAATAAATAATTAAGTTTAAGTTTGAACTACATTAAAAAGATAGGAAAAGTTGACAGCTAGAAAAAGTAGAAGTATACAGTTTTATCTTGTATTGTGTATAATATTTACCTGACAGTGCTTTCCGTGAAATCCTGAAAGAGTGACAAAAAGAAAAAAAAGACAACATTTTAGATAATGTCTAATGTCATTTTATAAAACTTGTTTCCTGTCATGTTTTTCACAAGTTTGAACATTTAAAAAGATAGATACGTTTGTTGTTTGTTAGTAAGTAAGTATAGTAAGTATTTAGATAATGATGTAATAAAATTACGTGAATTAAGAAAAATTGACATTATTGTGAACTTGACATTTTTTTATATTTTACATTCTAATTCTTATTCTAGAGAATAACTCCCCGTCAAAGGTAATAAAAAAACATAATTTAAATTCTAATAAATAAAATGATACAAACAGATTTAGTCTTTCATTTTATTCTGTTCATTTCTTCTTTTCTATGTGCATACACAGATCCAAAATCAAGAATCAAAAGAGGAGACGAGTCCAACGACCAACAACAACAAAAGATGAGATGAGAGCAGAAGTGAATAATATTATATAAAATAAGTGTATATTAAAATGTTAAATGTTACGTGTGTGCATATATAATAATGTATAATATGTGTAGTGATAAAGTTAAGTGATCAAGTCAAAAAAAAAGTTGATCCTGACCTGCAGAAGACTCATATCTCTCACATTTTACAATTTAATGAATTAACAGAGAGACCTTTGAGATTACAGAAGACGAAATTCAAGCGGCGAAAGGTAAGAAAGATTATTCAATATCATTATAAAAATTATATTATAATACTCACACAAAACTCCAAAGTCAAAAGCATAAAATTTCTTGAAGATGGTGATACGAGACTTTGGTATCTTTTAGTATATTAGATAGGCTGTAGCATTTAGAGTAAAAATTCTAGAGATGTCAACGATGCATAATGAACATGTTTTTCCATCTCTCTCTCTGATTTTGCCGAATTCACATTTATTCAAGATTAATCAAGTGAGTCTACAGCCTAGAGTGTAGAGTCGAAAGTCTAGAATAGAATCTAGAATCTAGAGAAGCGTGAGAAGTTCCAGAAGACACTCATCGTCAGTTAAACTTGAAGGAAAAAAAAAAACAAGAGACAGAGTGAGAGAGAGAAAGAGAGAAAGAAAAGAGTGGAGACAGAAAATGAAACAGAGCAATCATAATTTTACTTTTACGTATAAGTGTACGTGGATGCATACTGATAATAATAATAATAATATTTTGTAATATTTTTAATGTATCATACATAATAAGTTTCGTTATGTATAATGTATAATACAAAACATACAGAATAAGTCAGAAGTTTCATTTCGTGTGTAGTTTGTACAACTATGCGTAATCATATAGAAGAGAGAGAGTCGGGACAAGAAAACCTCGGAGACTTTGAGACACGTCATAATCATCACCATCATCATCCTCATCACTGACTGACTGATAAGAAAAGAGATGGCAAACATGCAATGCATTTACATAATATTATATTATTCGTTATTCCTATATGTAATGCATTATAGATACTAGTATAGATACTTTTATTTCTATGCATGTATAACCATTTGTCTTTAAGGGTCTCCTTCCAGATATTTCTCGACAATATAATACAAAATATATATGCACGATTACTTGGTGTCTTATACTTTATACTTATGTACATGACAAACTTCACCTGTCTATTTGGGCTACTTTACTGGCTCCCTACCTTTTTCTTTCACTTGGTTTTATACTTCTTTTCATTCTCATCCTCAGTATAGATGTATAAAAAGAGAATAGAAGTGGAAGGATTTTATGTATAATATATATATTATGTATGTATTATGCATGTTCGTCTTTCGTCTTTTACCTGTTCCTTCCTTCCTTAACGAACGAGTGTTGTTTTGTGTTATGTTGTGGTGAGTCAAACTATGGGAAAATTCTCAAGGAGTAAAAAGACAAGTCAAGTCTCTCTCTCTCTTTCTCTGCCTCTCATGCTCAATATACACATTACACATGTACGTTTGTAGCTATGAGATATGTACTGTATTTTATCAAAAATAAACGGGAAGTACGCTCGACGAATTTCTGGATCAACCTCCAAAAAATACTATTTTACTATTAGCTACGATTAGCCTTTGTCGAATACGGGGGTGTACATATTATGTACTTACTACTTACAAACTTGTATATATAATATATAATATTATATTATGCACTTGTATGTAGTAATGTAGTATTATGTACTGTATTGGACATTTAAAGCATGGCCATTTTTTGATACAGAAGAATATCAAGTGTACACTTTGTAAGTTTAACGAACAAATGTATCTTCTACTGTACTGTAGTTTTTTTTTTTAATTTTCTCTCTCCAGGTAATTGCTCAGAGAGTTACGGTCATCGTGTCATGTCACGATAATGAAAACAGATCCAAGATCCATTTTTATTTCACACCTGTGTTCTTTTATGTAGAGAAGATGTACATATGTATATTGTCATTATGATTTGATTACACATCTTTCTCTTTTTCTTTCTCTCTCACTCGCTTTTTCTTGGCAGTTGGCAGATGACCCCAGCTTCTTCTTTTTATAAAAAACCTACATGAAGTCCTCCGAGGTGTCTTTTATTATTTTCTCCGTACTCCACACTCCTAAATATACTAGTATACTCACTGTGTGATTTCATACTTAGATGAATCGGAGAATGATTAGAATTAGAGTAGATAGTAGATGAGAACATGGATTCAGTCTCATCCTCACGCGACTCCCATATCAAATCACTCTTTGTTCAAGTGTATTTTTTTGTTATTGTAAATTGTAATCATGCAAATACAGAATGAGCATGGAATCCAAAATCCACATTATTTCTCTACCATTATTAGTACATGTATGTTTACTCCTTTTGTAAATAATACTCATTTACACTGTACTCTGAAAAACTACTATAGAAAACTGAATACAGAATACATGGCAAAGTACCACTCATCTCGTAATTTGTAGGTATGTGCATTGAATCCAATGATTTTCTACAACGTACTGTGGGCACTGGGTAACTAGTAACTATGTAGTTAAATGTGACCATGTGAATTTTGCTCTACACACACAAATTAATGCAAAAGAATACAATAAATTTTTTTATTCGGATGCAATTTGAAATTTGAATTCATTTGACTGCAGTCTGTAGTCTGTAGTGATGTCGAATCGAGACTCGAGACTCGTTTCATATTCATACTCATTGTTCATGCAACTTTGAAACAATTTTATACTAATGTCCTACACGCGAATCCAAAATTCAGAACATACAGAGTTAAGTAAACTAACGAACTAGTCCGTCAACACTGGAGACTTTAAACTTATATTTTTTTTGTTCTCCTCTGTACTTTGTACACAAATATTTCAAAAGTACTTTGATACTTGTATGAAATATGAACATTGTAAAATGTAGAATGTAGAATGAAATGAAGAATTTGCATATCAATCATAATCATAATTCAACATTACAAGTATGAAATATTATGCATGCTTACTCAATCACAGTATGAAGTATGAATACAACTTTTGTACTTGATACTTGAATCTGTTTTCTCTGTTTTGTCTTTAAGGCTTGAGAGTTGAGAGCTTCTGTTCTCATGTTTTTCCTGTTGTTTTGCCTTCTACTTAACGAATCCTCTCCCTCTCTCTCTATTTCTCCTTTCTCTCACATTTTGACCAGAAACCAGAAGCTCAGGATTTAAAATCTAAATATTGGAACTTGACCAAAGTTATTTATTTATTTATTTTATTCTCTATTCTCCACACTCTTTTCATTTGCAAACAACAGACAACAGACAACATGTATGTATCTAGTATCTACGTACAAAATGTGGTCTGTCTGCCTGAACTTGCTTCCAACTTGTAACTTGTAACACGCAGAACACAACTTACAACGTACAAAATGAAATGGAGAGTGAAGAGGTTTTGACTTTGGTTGGACGAAATATCTTTTAACAATCAAGATTTTTCAACTTGATGGAAAGTCCAGGTCTGGTCGTAAAACAAAGATTCCTTTTCTTTTATTCAGTTGGCTGTAAAAAGTCGTCACAGGTTTTGTCTGTGAGTGAGGATTGAGCATTGAGCGCTGAGTACATTATATGTTAGAAAAACAAAACAAGCAAGTAAATAAGTATGCACAATGTACAAGTTCCAGAACAAGGAGAGAAAAAGTTGCAGGTGCAAGTACAAGTAACAAGTACACAGATCATGTGAGAGTCTGTATATTGTATGTTGTATATGACACGATATGATATGATATAATATAATTCAATATAACATATGAAATACAAAGTATAGTGTAATATATAATGTAGGTGATTGTGCTAGGTTTAGGTAGGTATTTTCTGTGGTGAATTCTATTTTTTTCCATATCATATTCATATTATTATATATCAGAACATGTATAGTTTGTATTGTATAACTCCAGACATTATTTAATGCATCAATTTTAAGTACTTGGTTTTTTTTATAAAGAAAAGGAGACAGCACGCAAGAAGAAGAAGCTGCAGTCACTACTTTTCACAATATTATTGTCCTTCATTACATGCAGCTATACGTGTTATAAGTTATAATGGACAGTGTATGCTGTATAATATTGTATATTGTTTAGTATAATATAATGTGCCACGTTCGTCGAATGAGTAAGAAAAATACCTAGTTTTTTTAGTTCTTGATTCTTGATGGTGAATTCTATCTGTCCATGTATCTAACTACCCATTGTCCATTATTCTTTATAGTTTTTTCTCTCGGTAAAAGAAAACTGCCTTTATAGTTTGTATTTTGCCTATCCTGCCTTCTTTCTTTCTTTCTTTCTTTTTTTCTGTTTTTTGTGGATATGTTCAGTCTTGAGCATATCTTCTTGGTACTTGTTTACTGGACTTATGAAACGTAGACGCAAGACTCTGGGCTCAAGTATTGAAAATTGAAAGCGAGTCCAGGTTTAAAGTTTAAAGTATGAGGGAGTTAAACCTGATGTTAAAAGTTAGCTCTCATCACCAAAAACCAAAAGTCTTGTCTTTCACTGAATTCCGAATTTTATAATGGACATGATATATTGTAAATTGTAAATTACATTTTTTTTTTTAAATTTAAATTAAATCACTGAAATGATTTGTATAATCAATTTAAGCGGGTCTACTAAACTGCATTCTCATTTCTCATCACTCTCATCACAATAAACGAGATGAATGATGAGCTTCTCGCTCTTTTACCATTTTTGGAAGTATTTAATTCATGCTCATCTTTCTTTTATATAACATCGTAAAAAATATATGTTGTAATAAAAGAGTAAAAATCAAGTTCCAAGAAAAACGCGGTACCAACAGAACTAATTTCAAGTTTGTAGTACAAAGTCTTTCTCTCTAAACTCTAAAAAATACAATGAAATACAATACACACATTGTGACTGTTCAGGGATTATTTTTTTTCACAAACTTTGATACACATTTACAGTTTAAATGGGGAAAATGTGATGAAAAAGTTTGGAGAAGAGATCAAATTGAACAGTATAATAATGTCTAATACAAACTGATCTACATAAACTGTTTATTACAAATATTTCTCTCCCTTTTCCACAGTCTTCTTTTAGTATTTGCTGACATTTACATAAATGCTGATGATGATGATGATGTGTAATAATAATAATAAAAAAGGTAGAAAAGTTGTAACATGTTATACCAACAATTTATAATGTGTAGTGTAGTGTACATTGTATGTGTGTGTATACAGTGTACATTGCACAGTGTATTGTACTTTGTATAGTGCTATAGTGTTATGAAGAGTGGAGAGTGCTGGGAGATGGGAGACGGACATGTTTATCAGTTTATCATTCACCATCGAATTAGTTTTCACCTCAAAGCCCAGTTTACAATAGATGATTGTTCCCTCATCTTACATTTGCATCGTTAGCTTATCATCAAACCGAGTGAAAATTCTTTTCTTTGAGTATACAAAAGTCCAAGTTACAAGTGCTTCTATATTCTATACACTTACAAGGTTGAAAAGTACACATCTACATTGTGCATTGTACATAGAGAAGGAAACTATAAGTCTCTGTTCTCTGCCCATAGAATCCATGCCACGGTTTTTAGTTCAGGATGAGAGACCAGAAATATCTTGGTATCTTGTGTGTAAATGGTAAAGACAGTCATTATGTCTGCATTATGCATGTATACAACGTACAATGTACATTTATAATATCCAGTGGACCCAACGGGGCAAAAACATCATGTATACGATACATATTTACAATAAATGTACACACAACACAATCTACACTCTCATCTTCAACACCATCTTTTTGCAGTCGGAAAAGAGAGAAACAACATCAGACATCATCAGTCAACAGTCAACAGTTGGTTCCTTTATCATCACATTTTCTTATTATATCCATTGACCATTGCATTGACTGATGTTGACGTTTGATGTTTGATGTAATCAGCTGGACTGAGATATTTGTCTGAGAAATGAATGAGCTGTACACTTTACACCATGTAGATTTTATAATTAGTATAAAGACATATTTGTCTGTCCATGGTGAGAAATTTCATGACTCGGGATTCTTTGAACATTTTTCTCCATGCATTTCAAGTTTAAACTGAGCACAAGTATTTTATCAGTGCCAGTTTATAATCTAATGTAGCGCAAAAGTGAAAAATGCTACAACAGATTTAACATTTAAATGTACTGAATTGATCAATGTATGTAGTAAATTGGTAGTACGTAAATTACTTATAAAAGGTATTCAGCTTAGAGCTTTGATGTCAAATTAGTATGGTAAATTATACAAGTTATTGAATATTCTATACCTAGTAAATCCTTTTAAACTTTCTATTTAGTATTTAACTAAAAAATATCATAAATGGAAATATGAAATATTTTGAGTTTTGAAGCAACTGAAGAATGGACAAGATATTATTTTACAAGATATTATTTGTATTTGATTGAATGAGACAAGATGATTCATTCAAGATTCAAAAAGAGACTTGTAAAGATTTCACCCAGATGACAGACTGTATAGACTAGAGACGAGAGACTAGAGACTAGACTGGAACTCTTTTTTCTTTTAAAATCCAAAAGAAATTCTTTGTCGTCATTAGACATTAGACGCTCAGAATCAAAGCCAGAGCTGTGGCACAATATAAAATGATCGAGAAAGCTCGTCTCAATTCTTAATTTTGAATCGCTCACATCACAGACACCAGTCATCAGCTATCAGTGGCAGTACACAGTAGAAAACAGTAGTAGACATTCTAAATTCTGATGTGTCTTGTTCTCTGTTGTAAAGGCTTCTGTCGATAGAATATCAAATGACATCAGCAATATCTCTTCTCACTCTCTGTATTTTCTACATATTTCTTTCCATGCTTCTTTGGCTCTCTCTGTTTCTCAGTCTCAACTTTCGTCTTTTACCTCATGCCAAATAAAGGAGTCTCAAGTCTCAACTCTCATAACACACTATAAAATATTATAGTAAATATATAGTAAATACGTGCGTCTCAGGAACTTCTTTCTCAGTTTTTTCCTATTCCCATTCTTGCTGATGATGGACCTTTGAATTTTGAATTCGAATTTGAATTCAAATTCCATTCTGGATTCCCTATCATCTCCATCCGTCTCTTTCTCTCTCTCTCAGTGTCTTTTGAATAGTCTTTCGAACCCATCAATCTAGCCGTGAGCGCTGTGAACAAAAGCCTTTCTCTCTCTAGTCTGCACTCTGTAGTCTGTAGATTTGTGGATTGTGGATGTAGAATGTATCCATCTATTTCCACGTTCAAGGTCTTCTCCTATGTGCATGTGTATAATATATAATATTACAAACTATACTGAATACTGACTATACCTACAACTTTAATTTCAACTTCAATTCCAGTCCATATGTAGTCATTCTATTCAGTTCCCTTCTATTCAGGTCTTAACTAACTCGTAGCACTTGTAACTTGTAATAGCAATAATATTACGGCAAACAAATCATTTATAACTTGGTCCATCAATAAATATGCATCAGGATTATAAATGCATCTATTTATCCCAGCTCCTGTTTTTTATAACATCTTTTTTTATGTGTACAATATATCTATATATTGCACTTTACACACCTCATCATACATGATCATGATGATTATTATTATTTTACACCCTTTCTTCGTCGAATGAATTGTATGTGGTATTACAATAATAATATTTTATGTATTTTATACACTTGCTCATCAGACATTAGATGAATTCTCATTTCACGTTTAAAAAAATGAGATTTGGTTTTTCAACAAGGTATCAATAGTCGATAGTCAATAATAATATTTAATATTGTGTATTGTGTGTGCAAGTGGAAAAGCAGAACAGATGAATCATGTTGTTCTTGTTTTGTCTTTATGCATTATTTTGTTGTTGTTGTTGCTGTTGGTTGTTGGATTCAAAAGAGTTGTGAGGATTTTTATTATATAATAGTAATATTATCTACATGAATTATTAGACGATGATTATTTTTCTATACCTGTTGGACAGGAGCATTCGTAACTCAAATTCCCCGTCACTTTACACGTTCCGCCATTGAGACACAGATTCGGTTCACATGGAACGAATCGATGAGAACATTTTCGGTTTTTATCTGGTCCGTCTGTCCAGCCTTCAAAACATTTACATCTGAAAAAAAAGAAAGAAAAAAAAAGATTTGATTAATAATTATTATTTATAGATACAAACCTTCTAAAGTATTACGAAATACAAGCATTTTATACTTCATTTGAACTGGAGCTTGTGCTAAAAATATTTACACTAGATTCCAGAAATGTTTATCATTTGTCATTCGTCGACCATCATCATTCAAGATGATGGTAGATTGTAGATATTTTGTACTTTATACTTTATACATTTCAAATGAAATTAGTATAGAAATCTTAATAAACCTATGGTCATTATAATTACATAAAATGCATTTTGATTCTGATTCTTCATATGATGTCTCCAGCATCACCCAGCTTATGATATGAGGAGAACCGGAGGATGTGTGAGAGTATTTAGTGTTTACACTTTACACTCCACTGTCTTTGGTCTATGCCTTGAGCTGAACTGACGACTGACGATGATCAGGGTGAGAGATAAAAGATAAAGAGTAAAATATTATACAAACGTCCTGCATCTTGTATCTTGTACTATATTCAATATTAATGACGCCACTGCTTTTCAATGCCAGAGACGCACATCATAGCATGATAAAACATGTAGAATGAATATGCGGTATAATATATGAATGTGGTTGTACAATAATCATAATAATATGTAAGATTATATATTATGATGGTGTGTGTAATGTGTAGTGTGTAATAGGAGATAAAATACAAGATACAAGACAGTACAATAAAAACACGGGTCATTCCTCCGCCTTCTCTTCTGCATGCTTCTGCTTCTTTTTCTTCATAATCATAATCTGGTAACGTATACAGTATACGCCATTGCCATTACATGGAATATTAGAATACTATTAAATATTAGATGAGTATAGGACCAACCAGTTACAAGATACAAACACCATCATAACATACATAATATATATGCATGAAGCATCAACATCAGCTTCATCAGTGACTGTCCATCGTCCATCCTTTTTCCTTTTCTTCCCTACTCCTCTTATTTTGCCATTAGCCATTTCATATTAAATACTAAAGTATACATCATAGTGCATAATAAATGTACTTAGATACGTATGTTTGTGTATTTATATGAGTAAGGAGTAATGAAGGGTGTCTAAAAATGCCTTATGTACATACATGATGTATAATTATTATTGAAAGTGAGAAATCACTTCTTCCGTTCCCTCCAGATTCCAGATTCATCACAGAACCAAAAAATGAGCGGATATTGAACAGAACGAAAGAAGGAGAGGGAGAAGAGGCAAGGTGAAAAGCAATATGTACATATTACACATGTAGACCATCTTCAATCTTCGGTATTGAAGAAGGAAGAAGCAAGTTGAAGTGTAATCTAATAATATTGTATTAAATAGACTACAAGCTACAAGGAAAACGTAATATGTACACACTGTACAGAGTACAGAGTACAGAATATTCTACAGTGTTTATATCTAAAGCTTTTGAGCTAATCATACAGGCGCCATGAGGAGCAGAGAAGAGAAAAGAGAGGAGAATGTAGAAAAAATACAACAAAGTAAAGCCTTTTTGCTCAGTCTACTCCTACTACTGCTGCTGTACTCTGTGTTTTGTTGTGTTGTGTTGTGCTGAGCCGAGCTTTTGCTGGTCCATTTCAGGAGCCTTAATCGACTCTCATTCATTACACTGAAATATCTTTTTCTTTCTTCAATCTTCAATCCACATCCACATCGATGTATGTACATGTTTCTTTTTCGCTCTAGCTCCTAGCTCACGATCTTGGTTTTCCTACACCGAAAGACTGATTGTTTCTTGAAAGCTTATTAATGAGCTCTTATTGTCTCACTCCCGAGTTTTGAGCTTTGAATAATAACATTTACCCCGTACAGAAAAGTACATTTACACACTTGTATACAGAGAATAATATATATGCATTTTGTATAATCTTCTCATTGGATTAGAATTTAGAGTTTAGAATCAATCAGGGACTATACAAAATATAATAATACTAGTGGAGAGGAACAAGGATATGTTGGGAATAGAAGCTTTTCTAGCTCTACACAAAGATTCTCAATGTCTGTATTATATATCTGTATTTATCAGCTCAGTTTGGAGTTTAGAATTTAAAAGATGAAAGAATGGATGGACAAAAAAAAAGTAATAATTGCCTCATTTATGCTCACGGCTAATTGTCCAGATTCTATATTTATATGTACAGTGTAGAATGTATAATGTCTTTAGCTGGCTGCAAAATTTAACATTTAAAATCATTTCCACACTCATCATCCTTCCTTTTTTATCTGTATCTCTATCTCTTCATCTTTCACTCAGAACTCAGAACAATGGTAATGACGATGGTGATAATAATACAAATTCCAAATTCCAAATGAAGCTTGTAATGACTAAATAGTGAGGGCTAAAGAGTGTCGTGCAGAGAGATTTTGAACGGATTGTCAGCAATCAGCAGTCAACGGCAGCAGCAGCTCATCTCACTTTTTCTTTTTCTTTTCTGTTTTCAGTTGTTGTCAGTGAAAATTTGCTTACTTGCGCCTCTCTTCCTCCTCCAGGCAACACACATCACATTCACATCATATTAAACATCAACTCAACTCATATCAAAAATCAAAAGCAAGATCATCTAAAAGACCGAGAACCGAGACCGACTAAATTTTACATGTGTTTTTCCTAATGAATTTTCTCGCCTTCATTTTTTTTTTGTATTTCTATTCACATTTTATATTATAAATCATCCTTCATACTGAATTTTCAGTACTCAATACTCATCTTTGTGTATGCATAACAGATATCAGGATTAAAAATTCAAGTCAATTGATTTATGTAACAGTTTCATTACTTTTCCATTTTCTATTTACTGTACGCCCACAGTCCACAATCTACAGTCCACAGCCAAAGGCAAAGGCCAATAGTAAAATGATTTGTTTTGAATTGTGAGTTTTCATGATGACCAACGTTTATCTTTCTGTGTTTGTAACTCTTTTGAAAAAAAAATGAAAAATTTCAATAGTAAACTAAAATGAATTTTGACACAGTGTGAAGAACAATATAGAAAAAGATAAAAGACTCCCCACGACACTGTATAAATATAAATATGTTTCATCTGTCTATATGTACGAAGTACATGCCTAATTTTCAACGGCTGAACAGCTAAAATACACTACATGATTGTCTTATGGTGGCTTTTGATTTTAGTTTTTTGTATGTGTGATGTGTGCGCCATTTCGAGTTCGGTGAATAGACAAAAGTTTAATGTGGAGAAGCAAAAAGTGATTTTGTATTGGATTGCGCCGTGAATCCGGTCCTTATTAGGAAATTCTTAAGCTTCTTTCTCCCAACTCTCTCAGAGTTGTAGTAAATAAATAGTAAAAATTTCAAGAGAACTAAAGAGAGAAGGAGAAAACGCCGTGTACTGAATCCAGAATGTAAAATGTAGAATGTAATGGGTGAAGGAGAATCTAATTGCAACGTTAAATTTAACGAGGTGTAAGACGGAGGATGGAGAGAGAAGCATTTAAGAGGTGGATTTCTCCTCTTCTCACTCAGTCACCCACAGAAAAAGAGTCAAAAAGTATCGGACCATTTAAATTTCATAATATGTGACCATATGGCCAAAGTAGGAGTATCTACTACTGCACACTGCATACTGGATACTGAGTGTAATGTAGCTGTAGTTGTACTCTCTTGACTCTTCACTTTTCATGCTTAATATTCACAGTATAAATGTGTCCAAGATACAGTTGAGTACTAATGCATAATGCATAATAATATTATGTACATTAGCTGTGAGCTGTGATGCTCTGATGCCAACGGACCGACTAACTGCTCATGGCTCATCATTTCCATTTTCATGCAGATGCATATTTTTCATGCTGGACACTTCTTCTCTACTTCTTAGTCTTTTGAAAAAATCAAAGCTGAAGGTCGACCAGACCAGACCAGATCATTTAATTCCATGCATCTACATTCTACATTCTATGCATACTTGTATAATTGCTAGCACAATGACTGCAGCAGGCAGACAGACTTTTTTCTTTATACTTTATATGCTCTATGCGCGACGAACAGTCGTTGGCATTAGCATCGGCGTTGGTTTAAATGCATTACAATTAAAAGTTACCTCCTTTCTTGTTTTAGTAAAAGGGGAACAGAAAACAGAAACTGGAAATAATTATTATTATTGTAGATGGATGATTAATAATATTATGACTAATATTTTTCCTGTATTATGCAAAATGTGGGGTGCAAATTATTTCAATTATAATTGATATAGTTTAAATTGAAAACATGGACAATGGACACCAACATCAGTATTCATATTTATCTATATGTTCAATAAAAGACATCCGCACCTTTAGCCTTTGGACGTTACTTGTCCCTTGTAAATGTATAGAAAATAGGAAGTATTAAATGTGTATAAATGTAAATATGAAGAAAATGTGGTCAAAAATAGAGGATAATAATAATGGCGATGGCAATGAAAATGAAAATGACGTTGGAACGGGAAAATTGTAACGGTCGTTTTGAGATGGAGTAGGGAGGCGAATGCATGCATTCATCCATACATATAATGCATATGTATACAGGAGTGCGGAATCGTTTGTATGTCAAACAAAACTAAATTCAGCAGCAGGGCACGCGCTGCAAAACAATGTGAAGGAAAGGAGGAAGGAAGGAAGGGAGAGAGCGAGAGAGATGGATCGTTGCATAGCATACGTTTCTGTATAGCTACACACACAATCATTTTATAGACGGGGAGGGGAAAGTTCTCTAGCGCACAATCAAACCCGAATTGATACACGTACGTCGTACATATTTAAAGGTGGTGAGGCAAATTTAATGTACAGTAGACAAGTCAACGTCAACTGCTTTTGCTTTTGCTTCTGGTTCTATTTCTATTTCGGTTTCCATCATGTACAAAGTTAAATTATACACATGGATACGGACAAAAATATACACATTGATTCCTATTTTCTATTTTCTAGACCTTATTAATGATTTCCTCAAACTTGCTTTCAGTTCCATGTACACGAAAAAGTCTGTGTGTGTTACATTTTATACTTTTTACTTTGTACGTATACGTATATGTATTTCATATCATTTTGCACTTGAGTGAAGAGCTTTCTTTAGATCCAAAAGGACGAAAATTGGGATGAAAAGAAAAGAATTTTTTATACATACACACAACACAGTGTCTAGTCCAAAATCCAAAATCCAAATGGATGAGATGTGATGTGATGTACCGATAGCGTCTTTTTTCATCAATAGAAAATGAAGTGAAATGATCGGACAATAAATATCGAATGGATCGAGCGGATGTTGAAATTTGAACCTTTTCCATTTTCCACATGCACATGCACATGAAAATGCATCCAAAGTTCACAGTCCAATCTCCAATCCATACACAATCACAATGTATATTTACAGGGCTCTTCGTTTCATGCGTGTATGTGTATTTTCTTTCTCCTTTCTACCTTTCAACTTTTCTCTTCATTTATCTATTTTATGGATGTGGACTTTTATTGGGTCAGAATCCAACTCACACAAAAATGGGAATTGGAGGAGCTTTTGGATTTCATTTCATGTCATGTCGCATGTAATAGGAACACCATCAATTCATTCCCAATATTGTAGACAGACGCACAGTAAATATGATCCAGTTGAATAGGATTCATGTTGATGTTGTCGAGTTATTTGTTATTTGTCTATTTTTCTGTCTTTCTGTCCACTCGTACTGTTGATTTTGGATTTGGATTCTAGATTCTATACTAAAGTAGGTATTTTGTAGATGGACGCACGGACGAGCGTCGGTGGGAACGACGGCGATAGACATTACATGGAAAAACAACTACCACTTTTGTTTGTATTTTACTCTTCCTTCACTCTTCGCTTGTGTATTATGATAGAGACGTATGGCTTCCGATGTTCTACATTAGAGTCTCGAGTGCTTTTAATTTATTTGTCCAGTGCCTCATATTAACGTCGTAAAATTTTATTACCTCTTCCACATCATTATTTTCAACTAGTTTCACAGAATTAGAATCCGAGTCGGAATTACGGATAATATGACGGAAATTACGTACCAGGAAAAGTCAACTCGTATTGTTTACTCTGTACTCTATCGATGAAATTCAGTGTCCTCTGTCTAGTTTCTATGTAATTTTCACCCTATTAAAGAGATTGGGACTTGTTTTAGAAAATTAGTTTGGTACTTAATTGAAGGCTCTTTATATTATATTTTATATTATACAGTCTACAATGCACATTATTTCAAGTTGAATTTTCGGATCCTTTCTAAATTCTGGATTAACAATTAGCGGACCACTCAAATCATCAAACACGGAAATGAGAAAGAATGGGAATAATAGATTGTGAAAAGCTTGAAATTTGAAAAGGAAGTGAAATGAAGTAGAAAACACAAGATGATTCCATTCTCCACTTGTGAAAAATGAAAAGGCAAAAGAAGAAAAAAAAGTGCATTGTTCTCTTCTTTTTTTTCTTATCATCATCCTGGAGTTTTTGAGTAGTTTTAATGGATTTTGGATTTTCTGAACCACCCCCGATGATTGTCCATAATCCATAACGATTCCTTTTTTGAAAACTAATCAAGGCCCATTTCACAGGATTTTTCACGGCTTTCAAATAGAAATGTTTGGAGGTTTTGAGATGAGATGAGTTGAATTGTTTGAAGTGTAGTATGTAGTTCGTGGTAGTGAAAAGCCAAGTAAAACTATTGCCATTATTGGTAATTGGTAATAGACAGCGAAAATATTACACATTTTGTGGAACAATAACGGAGCTGTCTCATATCCAAAAGATTTACGGGTTTTCCAATGTCCAATGCACACTTTTGGTTACATAATATAATGTAATATTTTCCAGTGAGGAGCTGGAAGAAAGGAAGAGATATCTTTTAAAAAAGCATTCTCTTTTCTTGTTTCCCTTTCTTCTTTAGCGTCTCCTTTTTTAGCCAGTCATTTACCAATAATTACATCAAAAGTCAAGACTCAAGCCTGAGCAAATCATCAATAGCTAATCGTTAATACTCCATTTTGTCCTGTTGAACGAGGGCCGAGACCGAGGAGAGGGAAGTGAATACGAATGAAGAATAAAGAATGAGCGTCGGTGTACATTGTGTCTACTTTAAAAGTGATATTGTAGATCTTGGCTATTGGAAAATAAAAGTCAGTGAGATAAGGGTTGAATGATGTTGGATGTTGGATAGTTCGGTTTTGGTTTTGGATGTGGACGGGTTTGTTATCTGATTAAATTTTTCAACATATTTGGCTGTGTCATCATCGTCCATCACAAATCACAAGTCACAAGGAAGCATCAACCGAGGAAAATGTAATGTAAAGTAAAATGTAAAATCCATCTCTTGTCTGTGGATTCAAAGAACACAAGGAACAACATATAATCATATAATCAAGTGAATATTCAAAGAGTTTCAAAGTTTCAGATTCAAAGGAGTGTTCCTTGTTCCAGGATTCTGGATGGAGTATGCAGGATCCAGGACGGAGGATCTTCAATCCCTTGGTGAAACAAGTCTTCATGTTCTTCTTGTGATGCGGTGTGGTGGTGTGTTGTGTTCATGGACAATATTTATCTGTCAAAGTACACACCTGGAATTATGGGCAGGTGTGTTCTTCCAATCTTCCAAAACTTCCAACAACGTTATAATATAAAATATAACTCGGCTCATAAGCACTAAGCACTCACAGAGAACTAAAGAGAAAGAGTAGGTACTTCTCAAGAGATTTAGGAGTAGACCTCAACTTCCCTATTCCCTATCCTCGTTCATCCTTCATTCTTTTGTCCAAGTCCAAGATCTTCCTCATTGGGAGGTTCTTCTTCTGTACTCTGTACAATTACTGCATCTCTGTCTGTAGTCTGTATACCAATGCTTATGCACATGCACATGAGCCTTTAACCTAAAAGCCCGACAGCTTCTCTCCTTTCTTCATTCTTTGGCTGGATGCTCCGTTCATATAGATAGACATACTCTACGTGTGTATTCTGTATTCTGTACTCTGTACCTTGTGCACTTTTACCTTACACTTCTATTTCTATTCAAAACGTTCCTCCTCACATCTCAGACTCTGATATTTTCATCCCTTCCCCGTAAAATACAATAAGTACAATACAATGTGCACATACGTTGTGAATCCACAGACAGAGGTAATACCGTACGATATGCTTGCTTATTGCTTGCATATTCATATTCATATAGAGATGTATAGATACTTTGTACTTTGTACATTTTGTATCACAAATAACACACGCATCATATTATTATTATTACTTTTCATTCTCTTGCACTGTACATTGTGTGTGTTGTATGTAATATACGTATAGAAAGAGAGAGAGATTTTTTCCTGTATTTTTTCTAGAGTCTAGAGGTCCATTATTTCTTAGCTATAGAGTACAGAGCTTTATGGAAAATAAGTGTGGACCTGTATTTGTGTGTGTGTGTGTGTGTGTGTTATATTCATTACTGTGTACAATGTACAATGTACGGTATAATCTCTGGTGATCTGTTGTAAGAGCCAAGAAAGGAAAAGTAAAGCAGGGAAACGTAATGTAATGTCGTCCATCGTCCATACAGCATAATAACAAGCCTCTCGGAGCTTATACTTTATACTCTATATATGAATGAAGCAAGTACCAGGGTAAAGTACGAGGTAACTAAACTAGATAAAAGCGACCTACCCCTGAGTGTGTGGCCTCATAATGTTCAATATTCAATATCCATCTCTCAGTTTTATAAAAATGTGTACAGAGTACACTGCACATTATATGAATGTACAATGTACATGCATACGTGATACGTGATGCAACACAGCGAAAATTGGAACTAGGAACAAATAACATAATCCAAGAATGAAAGTATATCCCTTTCTTTCCTTTTCCTCTTTTTCTATTCATCATCATCGTCTGTATTATTATTTTTTTTATTTTGATGATTATTATGTGGATGGTATACATTTTACATTGTGTATTATATGAGTATGATATGAGCAAGCCCCTTTCTCTCCTTTTTTTCTTATTCTAAAAGGCTGTGTCTGTTCCATGTCAAAACGTCAAAGTTTATTTAAAAACTCATCTGATGACCCTTAATGAAGCATCATGGACGGGGGATTGTGGATCATGGTGGAGATGGGAGATGGGCTATCATTAATATGATGTTAATATGAATATTATAATATATGAGGATAATGAGTTTGGAGTTTGGAGGTTTAAACTTACTTGTATGATCCATAGACATTTTGACAGGTGCCGTGGACGCAGGATTCACGATTAGCACATTCGTCAATATCCTAAAAACCAAAAAAAAATGAATAGAAAAATTACATGAGAACTTAATACTTAATAATAAATTAATTAGTTTTATTGAGCAAGATTAATAATAATTGTTTCCATAAACCGAACCCTAAAAGTTGAGCATTGAGTACTTACAGAAAGACAATTGAGTCCGGTGAATCCTTCATCGCAGATGCATCGATATCCCAGTGCGGTGTCTTCCGGAATGCACTTGGCATCATTCTTACACGGACTGCTCCCATTAATCGTGCAGTGGTCAATGTGCTCACAATTAGCCCCGCGATAACCCGGATTACAGCTACACGTATAATTCTCCAGAGACTCGAGCTTACAAACCCCGTTTTTACATGGATTCGACTGACAAATGTTGGGCACTTCCAGCTCACAGAAGGAGGAGGTGAATCCGATCGGACAGTCACATTCAAAAGTAGGTGCGGACTTAGGCTTCATCACCACACGACAGGAGCCACCATGTTCACAACGAGCCTGGGACGTGTGACATGGATTCGGATATTGACAGTATTCTCCAACGTACGTGTTTGGACATCTGCAAAAAAATAGGAGGAAAAGAAAAGAAAAAAACATGATTAATAAATCATAAATAATAAAATTTGAGCATTCGCTTAGGTATATACGTTGTACGAGCTCATTAAAAGTATCTCAATTAAATATCGGCGACTTGATTTTGATTTTGATTTTCCAGTCATGTAGACAGTAGACATGGAGCAAAAAATAAGGAAAATGCAAAATGTACAGTTGATACAGCAGTTCTTTCATTGGAAATTGAAAGTCATTAAATGATTTGATTACACAAGGAGTCAAATTCAAATTCAAATTCTATCTATCGTGGATGTAGGTAGTTTTCTAACGTGTTGTTTGCTGGTTGATGCATACCTAGTGTTTAGTGTTTAGTTCTTAGTGCTCAATGCCTACATGAAGTAAACGCGAATCATAATTTAAATCGACGTTCATCATTATTTATTGGAAAGTTTGACGGACGGACGGGCGAACGAGGGAATAAACGAAGGAGTGAGAGAGCTCCAACACTTGATACAAGTGATTTTTTCTTCTCCCTCTTTTTTCTTTTTTCCATCACTCTCTCATCTCAAATCTCAACTGTGTTATCTTGTGTTTTGTATACATTTTTCCAATTTTTTTCCCTATCTGCTTCTTCTTCTTTTTTGCTCCTCTCAAAAATCAAAAGCAAGTCGAGTCAAGAGTTTAGCAATGTGTAATAGCAGATAAATGCATTTGTATATTGAATATTGGATTTTGGATCTCCTCTACGCCATAAAGTTTAGGCGGGGGTTCTCTCTCTATCTATCTAAAAGGATGAGGGAAAAGGTAACTGCTTTCTACATCTCAAGTCTACAGTCTCAAGAGATCCACATCGTAGATCGATCAACTCTTCGGGTGGGCCATTAATTTGGCATTCAACTAAATACACAAGTATAGGCATTTTACACAATGTAATAAAATGTACATGTTACATTACGTCCAACATCCAAAAGACAGTGAACAGTGAATGGTGAACACACACGGATTTATTTGTCATATTTCATATTTTACTTGAACACTGCACCGCTGAGACTTGAAGGGAATTTGACACATCTTTTATCCACAAACAAACACACAGTAGACACTAGACATGGATTTCCTATGTGTAATGTGTAACAAGAAACACAAGAAGAAATCGATCGATCGGCCGATTTTACTTTTGATTTTGATTCATCTCTCTTTTATCTTTTACTCAATGTACCTTACAGATATACAAAATCTCTTATCTTATTAAATTAAATTGCTCCTGTCTCTAATTCATTGTCAAAAATAAATTAGAAACACTAATGACCTACTTCACACACTATATCAACCATCTAGAATCTAAAATCTACAGTCTCGATAAATCCTGATCAAAATAAACTGCAGACGATTTTATTAGGATTTACAATGGAAATAGAAAATAAATAATAATGATAAGAATAATCCAAATCCAAAAGTCTATTATTATTATTATTATTATTATTTGATTTTTCTCTCCCTCTTTCAGTTCAAGTGATCCTTGATTCTTCTTTCTTGCTACGCAGTAAAATGCATCGGATCATTCGGGACGGTAAATGGTAAATGGTTAATGAGTGTCACACGATGGCATTATATATTAAATGTACATTGTACATACACAAAGTGTGACTCCCTCTCGCACAATTTCATTGTCAGTTGTCAATTGCCGATTGTCGATTGTGAATTGTGAATGGGAAAAATCAGAGATCATTTAATGCTCATATAATTTATGCACTCATATGTGTATCTAAATATCCAAGTATCAGCTGTGTTTTTATTATGTACATGTACAGATAAAAATTATTATTATTATTATTAAAGGGAAGTAAAGAGAAATACCTCTAAGGATAGCTTCTCTTGTCATGTGTGTGTGTATTATTGTGCGGGAGCAGAGAGAAAAGGATAAAGTTATCAAGTGTATCCGTATTGGAAAAATATTCAGATTCACATTCCTATCTCTTTGCATTGTGGATACATGTGTGTTTTTGGCTGTCTGTATAGAGAACAAGTGAAGATATACATAATACATACACATACTGCACCGTCCTGTGTGCTGTGTATGTTGCACAGTGAAAGAGAAAAAGAGCGTGGGAATGGAGAACAGATTGGAAGTAAATCTGTGGACTGCTCCAAACTCCAACTGAAAGCTCAAAGCTCAAGCAATGCATGTATCATGTTCATGGAAAATACATATTTTGCCCTTCCTGGGTTCCTGTCACCAATGACTGTGTGTTGTGTGCTGTATGTTTTGGTAAAGCATGGCACTGTGGATGTGCGTATCTCTATTCTCTACATGTATATGTATGCTCTTCCATAAACAGAAAACATGTGTAGCATAGATCATAGTGGTGGTGGGTTATCTCCAGAGACCAGCGACCAGAGCCCGTACACTAGAACCATGAAGAGTTATTGATATTGATATGTTTCACCATGTTTCACCATATTCAATATGCACACTGTTATATAAAGTTGAACCCTGTACAACTCTACACACTACACACAGATTTATCCACTGGCTTTTTACTGAAACGTCCGGTTGCGGTTTAATTTCTGGGAAAAGGGTCAAATCTCTAATGAATTTTGCTCATGCTTCTTTTTACTATTTGATACTTGACTATTCATAACAGACCAGACCAGACCACATCAGACCATGTGCGACTCCGTACTACCCTTTTTTTTTACTAAATTGACACATTTCTGTGTTCTGTGTGAAACAAAATGTCTATCTTTTTCTATTTATCTGTAATGAGTAATCAGTGGTCAATGACTGAGTACAAAGACCAAGAAGAAGAAAAAGATGCTCTTTTACATCTCATTCATTTTCAATCTCTCGCTCTTTCGCTCTTTGTCATAATTGGTAATTGATAATTTGGAGATAATAGAATGGATGGGAAAGGAACATCCAAAATACATCTTTATTCTGTATTCTTTAGTATTTATCATTTATTAATGACACTAAATACTAAAGTCGTTTCCTTTCATTCATTTCATTTCATTCTGCTGTTGTATTGATAAATGGTAGTCGATAGTCAAAACCCCTTTCAATTTCTTGGAATCATTTTCAATGATAATGTTTAGTATTATTTTGTACTTTATCATTTGTAACATGTACTGTGTTCTGATTATTATTGACGAATTTATAACGTCCTTTTGGATTTTGGATGTTGGATGTTGGACCGTGGGATAAATTTTTAAACATCTTGTATCTTGTCCATTATCCATTTCTCGCTAAAATTTGATACATTATCGCTGAAGACCCACTTCTCACTATTACGTAATATTTAAAAGGCCGTGCATATATTATGCATTATATATTATTGATAGAAAATTACTACAATAACAAATAACAAACAAGTATAGTAAATTCCTTTCTGTTGATGATTCTGAATTCTGATTCTGAGATTGAAATGAATTTAGGATTATGTGATTGTGGCTAAACTCATAATGAATAATGAAGAAAAGAGGAGAAAAAAAACTTGGTTCTCTATTCTTCTGAATTTTGATTGAGCGAAACAGAGGAGAGGAGAATCAGAAGCTGAACCAAAAGTTTTTTATATCATGTTCTGATATTCTGCGGTTACAATAAAAGACAAGGGGATGGAGAGAGAGAGAGAGAAAAAAAACAGACTTTTTGTAAATTACGATGATTTGTGCAAAATTTGTTTGTATGGAGTTTGGAGTTTGGAATGAAATCAGTGTTAATTACAAACTGCGTAAACTATCTTGTGTAATTTAAGGATAAAAAGTGGAATGTCTAATTTCTATTTTCTATAGTGTCTGTGTATAGTAAAATATGATGTTTTCTTTACAAGTACTCTCTCCTCTCCTTTTCACTCTCCATTCTCCATTCATTTAGTATTTAATCCTCCATATCATCTTTTCCTCCATCTCTCAATCTCTTTATCTCGGATCTGTCTCTTAACTCTTAACGCAATTTAACGCACTGGTGATCAACCACTGTGTAATCTTTGATGTTGGATGTTGGATGTGCGATACTCTCTGCTCTTGCATGGGTGCTCGACGAGAACAAAGTGAAAAACTAAAATGCTACTTGCTACTTGTTCTCCCTTCTCCGTACTTCATACTTGATACTCTGTATTTTTGTTATCATCTTCATCAATCCGTGTAAAGTAAATTGTAAATTGTACTCCATAATCCAGATTCCAGATTGAACAACACATCAAAACCACAAAACAGTAATTGTTTAGGATTTAGGATCTGTGATGTATGATGTATGATTTAGAATCAAGATTCAAGTTGGATAAATATCATATCATGTACAGTGTACAGTGTACAGATTAATCCAGAGGAAAATGATGGGTGATGGGTATTTAAGATAAAGGACAAAGTTTATCCTCTCATTAAACACAAGAGAAAAAACACGCCTCTGTTTTATATATTTTATTTGATGCATCTCCATTCACAAACAAAACAAGATACAGCGTACAAATTCAGTGATTATCCTTTCACGATACAGCGCATATTATTTATTATTTATGCTCACAACTCCAACATCTCGTTCATCGTTTATTCCGGGTGGCACTCAAAACTCAAGTCTAAAGTCTCGAGGTTTGGAGTCATAGAGTTTGTGTGGAAATAGTTGTCATTGCTATTGTCATTCTCATTCACTTATCCTCTGTGTTTTATGCATATAAATTGTCAGAGCTGAGGAGAATGAATAAATAATAAAGAATGAAGAACGTTACTGCCGGATGATTTCCAAGTATTTAATCCCTCCACACAAAATACAGTACAGTATAAAGTGTACAGTATCGTCATCCTGAATTCTGAATCCTCAGAGTGTTGAATGGAATGGTTATGGAATGGACTGTTTATTATTATTATTATTATTTATGATGCATTTTTATACAAACTTTATAGTGCAAGTATGAAGTATGACGCTCCATAATTTTTTATTCTGTGGAGACTAATCCTCAATTGTGAATGTCCAAAGTCAAAAGTCCATGGAGCTACTAGAATTACGCTAATGTCTCATCCGTTATTTTATTCCATTCCATTTTTTTTATCTACTAGTCACCTGCCTCCTTCTTTACATATTACATATTCTCTCATCATCATCATCATCATCATTATTATTGTCATTTATCTTCGTGGAAGAGTTTAAACATTAAATGTTTGTTCAAAACAGCGTTTATTATTTCTTGTTTATGAACTCCTCACATTTTGTCTACCCGTCAACAAAATAACAAGGAATTTGATTTGACTTGACGTTGTGATAAATAGGAATTTTTTTAAATCTAATACAGTGAACAAGATGTATCTGTATCCGAAAATTGAGGAACGACAGCCAAATTATAATGAAATAGAGCACCTACTCTCTACCTTCTAAACTCTTTTAAATTAACATGGATAATCCTAAAAAATAGTTTAGTGGCTGTTTTTTATTTTGCTCTGTTGCACTGTGTTCTTATCTCTTTGCATGTATTCGTATTTAATATTTGTTGTATTAGAAATAAAGTGAAATGTGGAGTGTGGTGTGTTGATTTAGTAGCAATAATGTTGTCTTTGTCCATGTCTGTGCCTCTCACCTGTCGCACTTTTCTCATTTTGATAAGCCCATGTTTTTTTTTGCATAGCCCACACAGGCTGTTTGCTGCTTGCTCTTGTTTACTTGAACGCTCTGGCCTCATTCCCACATTCACACAAACATCAAACATCACTCCCGTATTTTGTATTTTGTGTTTTGTATTTCCGACTTGTTCATATGTATCTACTATTGATTATTGATCACTATACTTTGTACTTTGTTTACTCTCGACTCTGTTGGTCATTTGGCATTTGAGTTGATGTATTAGGAATTCTATCTGTATCTGTATATTTGTGATATCGCTTCATTAGCATTAATATTCAGTATTTAGTATGCTGCTGAAATACTTTAGTGTAATGGGATGCAAATGGGAATGGAAATGGAAATGAGGTATTTAAAATTAATAAGTCAGTACTCAGTTATGTTTATATAGTTTGCAGTTTACATATCCTCGATAAATATCAAGATAAACATGGAAAATGGGAATGAACGTCTATACTTTGTGCTTTGTAATCTCTTTGAAATATGTACATGTAAATTTATCAGTCTTTGGTCTCTGCAGTTTATCTGCATAAATGTAGTCAGCATCCTATTAAAAGGATGATGATATGATCGTATCGTATCCCAGTCTATCGAGAGATCAGCATCTCATCAGCATTGGAATTAATAATGTTTGTTTTGCAAAGGTGGGGTCGAGAAAAAACAACGGCTGTACACTATAAACTTTAAACTCTAAACTCGAGACTGTACCTCACTAGACTCTGTTTGGTGTTTGCTATAGGAAATCTTGACAACTCATCTCTGATCTGTGATACATCAATACATCAGCCATGTACACTAAAATGACAGAGCAGGAGACTGGAGACAGTGCAAAATAATGTAGACTTTGCAAATACATACAATTTTTGTTGATGTTTATTTGTACTACCGATTTGCATCTCTTTCTCAATTTTCAACTCTAGTTTTTAATTTTATGACTGTCAAATGTCGAGTGTCAAAATCTCTCGAATCTTTGAATCTTGAACTTTCAGCAGTCATTCGTCGTGTTTTCCGTGTTACAGCAACTTTACTACCTTTTTCATTTGTTTTTGTTATAATATCTCGCTTCTAGAATCTAGTTGTTAGAATATATTGTGAATTTTGTGTAGCCGCTGGTTTAGTAAAAAAGTCCATTAAAAATTAGGTGCTTGTGCATGTAATTTTGCAAAGTCATTTCAAGAGGGCTCTCCTTTTACAAGTCCACAAACAAACTTGACTCTGTATATTGTTTATGGTACATTTTGTATTGTACACATGTCATGTCAATGAAATCAAGTGAAATAAAACATTGCGATTTGGAGGATCGAAAATTGAAACAGAATGTACATGTAAATGACAAATGGCGAATGAAAAATGGCGCTCTGTACGAGTACGAGTACGAAGTATGAAGCATAAAGTAGATATGTATTCACTACGTAAGTAAAATGCTGACACAGGACTGAAAGAACAACTTTATACTTGAATGTATACATTACTATTAGTATATAAAATAATAATAATAATGTGTGTAATACTAGACCAAGACAGAGAGTTGTAAAGTAAATAATGAGTTTTACAGAGCGTCACATGACAAAAACCAAAAAGCAGTCTCAGCAGATGTACCATGTAAAATGTACAATATAGACTTTACACTCTTTGCACTGTATTGTGTACACATGTGATACGGATTATTGACATGTTTTCTTTTTCAAGATGAGGACAAAATAATAGTAATAATAATAATATTATTATTATTATTATTATTATTATTATTATTATTATTGGTTGGCTTATCACTCCTCATAAATTGTAAATCGTAAAAACGTAAACTAGATTCTACATTTCGCCATTCCATTCTCCAAGTCAAGTCAACTCAAGTCAAGGCTTTTGAATCTTGAATAAACATTACAAGTCGCAATTCAACAAAAGTCAACCATCAAATGTAAAAATGTAATGTGTAATGGATCTAAATCCAAATGTTAGAAAAATGACAAACGTCTTAACTCTTAACAAAGACTTTGATATACTATGACTTTGGAGAGAACTTATAGCTTTTAGAAATTTATAGAAACAAAAAAATCATTCTAGGAGTACAAAACTATAATGAATAATGATAATAGAATTGAATTTGGTCTGAATCTCCTTTAATTGTGAGGATAAAATGTAGATCTAAAACTAGATCTAGATTCTAGATTCAAGATCTGTATTACATTAGACTTTATCTATCTTTTTTGTGTGTGCTGTCTCTGTCCCAGAATTTCTACAAATAATGAAAATGTTGAGTAAAAAATGGTAGAAAAGAGACAAAGGAGGAGATTCGTTGGTGGATTATATACATTACATTAGATTAGATTGGATTGGATTGGATTGTTTGTGTTCCACATGCATATATTATTATTATTACTTCTCGTCATCGTCGTCGTAGTCGTAGTCGTCCTCAACATCCTCAAGTCTCAAGTCTACATGACTTACTTTCAACTTCCAACTTACTCACTCCTGTACTTTTTGTTACTTACAAGATGAGCACGAGGCACCTGCACAGTCAGTAAGTATTCGGCAACAGGTGGCCAGCGAGAACCAGAGAACCAGCATCACACTGGAACGACAAGAGAAAGACGGAACAGCTTTGCTTTTGGCTTTGCTTTGGCAATGAACGTTTCATTTCAGACTTGAGATGTTCAACAAGAACAAGAATAGAGACGAGACAAGACGAGAAGGGAACAACAACAAGAAAACCAAGTCTGTTTTAAAAGTACTCCTTCAACCTTGTATAATGTGGAAAGTATAATGAATATCAGAAGGAAAGGAAAGGGTTGACTTCCATAAAACGTATATTGTACATTGTACATCCACATGATACACTATAATATTCTATATGAACTTTCTGTATTTACAATTTACAATGCACATAAAAGAATATGTACCGAGGAAATGGGAAATGTCTGTTCCTTGTTGTTTTTCTTGCTCAGCTTAACTCAACTCAGCTCCACACTAAACCAAACCAAACCACACCACTCCAGTCCAAAGTAAAGTAAAGTGTATCAAGGGGGCTGAAGAAAAAGAAGATGGAAGGAGAGTGAAACAAGGACTGAGATTATAGTAGATTTACCATGTAGATTGTAGATACATATACATTATGCATATACGTGTAGTTAGCTACCCGGACCTCGAATCTCAAAAACTCAAACCAACCACCTCGTCCTTTTCTCTCTCTCTCTCTCTCTCTCTCTCTTTCCCATCTGCTCTTCTACATGACCTCTTGAATCTCTTGAGTCTCTTGAGTCTGGAGTCTTAAGATTTGAGCGCTAGAGCTCTAGTCCTCAACTTGTATAAGAAAAAGAAAAACTAGGGAAAAAAGAGAGGAAACATCCTCATTTCTTATCCTCTACCCAATTACAATACTACCCACAGTTTTAAACCACTTGCTCCTCGTTCCTTGTTTCCCTAACCATCCAAAATCGAATCCCTCCATTTTTAATTTATATATTATATTATGTCTTATGTACTCCCATTTCAACTAATGAACATGAAATTTCCATTTTTAAGCCTATAAACAAATACCCGAAAAATAATAAATGGTCATCAAAACAAGAGTAAAGTGGATTGTGGATTTTGTATCTATGGTCATGATTCCTCCATCAAGTGTCTAATCTAAAATTTTGATGGTTTTTCAAGAGTCTAGAGTCTTGAGTGTGCATGATATGTCTCAAGTTAACTGGATTTCTTCTGGTGTATTTAGTAATATTTGATAGTTGATGGCACTTGTTGAACCTTTTTCTCTGTGTTTTACTTTGAGTTTATTTTGACCAATACACACTTGAACCATGTTTCTCAATTTCTATTTGACTTTATTTTGAATTTTGAAATGGCCAACACTATATACGCGATAGAGCGTTGGAACATGAAATAGGAATATTATGAATAATATGAAACAGGTAAATAATATCACATATCAAAGTCACTGGTGACAACTATACTGTACATTGTACATGAGGCTAAAGAAATGTACATTGAGCATCCTTTTGGGTTATCAGTTATCAGTTATGTCTTTTCAATAGTAAATAATATGAAAGGGATTGACTTTAAATAAAGGTATGATAAAAGTATAAGGGGGCCTGTCAAAGCATTGATACATATTTTTACACATTCACACTCACACTGCACTGGTTACTGTTTAGGGGGAGTGAGTGAGAAAGAGAGAAAGAAAGGAGCCCTTGACACTTTACAATTTACACTGACTGAGAACCTCAATCCAAAATCCAATTTCAAATCTAACTTTAACTTCAACTTGAAGCTTCAAGCCCGTGCCATGAAAAAGGCTTAACATTCACAAGTAACATAAAAGTGCCCTCGATTTATGATATTATAT